>JAAAKG020067447.1:0-17498 GCA_010014905.2 Druon quercuslanigerum
GATTGGAATCGCAATTTTGAAAATTTGTTAAACATTTTTTTACTCGAGGTCATGTTATGCGCTATACGCAATACACGTACGGCACCCTGCGCCAGAGTATGCTTTTTTTGAGCCAAGAAGTACCCTTACGAAAAATTTGGGTAAAATATATGTTGAAGTAGACAATAAGAGCATTTTTTCCAAAAAAAACTTAGAAATCTCATAATTTTTTTCTAATTGGTATTACAGGTGACTATAACATATATTTCTATCAGCAAGATCGGTTGGCTAGTTTTCAAGAAAAATGACTTTTTTGATTTTTTTTCCTTGTCCATAACTCCCCTTTGTAGGAATTTTATGTCACATCAATGTCCATCTATAATGGTAATATGAACTTGATACGTGCGGGGGCAACTTTCACATGCTTACCCCCCTAGGCCCTTTGTAAATTTGAAAAATCTCTTCAAATTGTTTATATAAACAAAGAAATTAAGTGATTAGAAAATGTAGAAAAATTGTATTGCTTGACGTTCAAGGATATAATTATTCTTCAACCAGTTTCCTGCTTAATGTTCTACTTAATTAAGTTTAATTCTACATTCGTAAATTTAAAAAATAACGTAATAAAACAAGATTTAAAAGAAAACTAGTTTTGCAAAAATGAAGCAATTGTACAGAGAATTAATGAAGGCTTGATTTTTTTTTAACCCATTTTCATTTGGGAGCCCAATAATCCGCATTCACCAGCTCTGAATAAGTTCTACCAAATTAACCATTAAGGTTTTCAATTAAATTATCTTAAGCATAATTTTGTTTTTCAAATTTTAAGTAACTTGATATGATTTTCAACCCGTTTACAGACGGGAGCTAATCCTATACTTCAGCATAGCTTATTTTGGAAATTTATTTTAAAAAAATTTTTTGTGAGTTATGTAAAATTGAACAGAATCCTTGACATTTAAAATTATAAAAGGAAAAAAGAATGTTTCGAACTAGGAGTTTCGACGGCCTAATCCACTAATCATTATAATTGAAATTAAAAATTCTCTCGGTCGTTAGTCTGATCTCTCATATTATTTTTGTGAAAGGAAATGCTTAAAATTGATTTAGAGAAACTGATTTAGAAAGATAATAAAGAATATTTTAAAGTTGGAAAAGGTGTAGAAAAACGGAAACAATATATTTAAATAATATTCGAAAAGTTTTATTAAATATCAGCATCATATAATATAATCTAATATTACAGACTAAAGTAGTTGTCCTGAAACTTCTTTAATAGGTGTCCTAACCATCAGCAACAAGGCGCGCTAGATTATTCCTTCAGAATTAGTCTTGCAATTGGAAACTTTTCTGCTAATCGCTGCTGACAAAATTTTGCTTCCATATATTTTTTGTAAATTGTTATCGTTTTGTAGCTTCGTGCGTTCGGTCGCACTTTTTTCAAGGACGGGAAGTAATGGGGATTGATGTGATAAGTAGAGGTAGTAAGGACAAGTGAGGGCGAAGTTGGGGAAATTAGAGAAAATTATAGGAGGGGTGGAGTGGAAATAAGTTTGAAGTAGGAGGAGTGTGAGAAATTGGGGGGGGGGTCGTAGAGATATTGAGGGAGGAACTGGGAAAAGTGAGGGTATAAGAAGTAGGAGAAGTGGGAGGAAATTAGGAGAGTGGAAGCAGGTAATGTGTGGAGAGGGAAACTATGGATAGTGTGGGCAAATGAGGATAAGGAAGAATTTTTAAAAATAATTTTACTTTAAGTAACCGGTGCTAATCCAATTACAATAAAAGGGTCATCGGTTGCAGGTAAACGCAAGCAGCCTTATACTTACATCTGGTTGACTGCAGCTTAACAGAGCTCAGTGAGCTCAACACAGGTCAGTAATTTGGGGAAATATCTGACATGTCTGACATGACATATCTGGCGTGACTGACATTACTGGTGTGACTGCCGTGACTGCCATGACTGACGTGACTAAAATTACTGTAGTCACTGACGGAACTGACGTGGCTCATATGACTGACGCGATTGGCGCGAATGACATGACTGACATGACTGATATGCCTGTCATGAATTGTATGCCTGGTATGAATGACATGACTGACATGACTGACATAACTGACATGACTGATATGACTGACATGACTGACATGACTGACATGACTGACATGACTGACATGACTGACATGACTGACAATACTAATAGTGGCAGTCACGAAGACTAGGTCGAATACCCTCTGGAAAATCTTCATCGATCTTTTACAAACGTAAATAGTCATAATAAATAATAAATATCATTTTTGTTGTTCACTAATGTAAAAATTAAAATATACTGCTTCAAAATAGATATCGCGATTGCTAGAGACCAGGGAATTTTTTCGGAATTTATGGAATGTCCGGGGCTTTGTTTTTCTCTCTTGGGAATAAATGTCTTTTTAAAATGAAAATTTATTTATTCAGGTAGAAGCAACATATTTTTAGTTGAAAATCACATTTGTTGAGTTTAAAATTAACCTGTTTTGGTTAAGCTCCAAATTTTTTTTTTTTAGTGCCCTTTTTTGCGTTTAGTTCAAATTTTCTTGGATTGAAATTTTAATCTTTTTAGTGAAAATATTAGGTATTGCGTTTTTTGTTGAGAATTCTTCTAACTTAGTTAAAAATTTGTGTTTAATTCTTTTGCTTAAATTTTTTTTTATCACTTTTCTTATAAATGAAAGTATAACTATTCTTTTTTGGATGAAAGTTTATATTTTTCTGTTTAAAATTCAACTAAGTGGCTTAAAATTGATTTATTATTTAAAAATTGATATTTTGAAGCTTTGTTTCTTCAATTAATAATTTTTTATGTAAATACCATTTATTTGATGAACATTTATTTTTGTTTAGTTTGTTCCAAGTTTCTATTTTTGGTGTGAAAAATATTATATTTCATTTGAGGATTTAATGAATATGTTTATGATTAGTTTTTTTTTGGTTAAATTATTCTAACTGAAACTAAACCAAAATTTATTTTTTGTTGAAAATTTTGTTTTGTTAGGTTTGTTCCAAGTTCCTGTTTTTGGTGTGAAAATAAGTATATTTTTTTTCAGGATTCAATGAATATGTTGATGATAAGTTTTTTTTTTGTTTAAATTATTTTAACTGAAACTAAACCAAAATTGATTTTTTGTTAAAAATTTATCTTGTTTATTTGAAAATTTATGTAATTTGCTGCATATTTGTTTTTTCTTTGTTTGGTCTAAAATTCATCTTTTGGATCAAGAACTCGACTATTTTCTTACAAAAAAATTTTTATGAAAATATAACAATTCTATTATTTCTTTAAGTTTATTTCTTTTTTAGTTTATTTATTTAATAATTATGAGGTTGAAAAATCGTCTCGTTGGCTTCAAAATTCAACATTTTGGATTAATTTTTCTTCTACATAAATGAACAGTCTTTTTTTGTACAACATTTATTTGTTGTCGAAACTTCCTCTTTTTTTGAGGACAGAGAAATTTTTATGGTAGAATATTTAAAAAATAATTTTTTTGCAGAAATTTTATTTTTTTTAAAATTAAAATAGAAATACTTTTGCTGAATATAACCATGATTAAACTCTCAATTAAAAATTTACCTTTTTTATCATAAATTAGGTAATTTTGTTGAAAGTTTTGTTTCGTTTGGTTAAGCACAGAACTCGTTAATTGAAAATTTATTTACATAGTTAAAAATTAAAATGTTAAGTTAAAAAAATGTATTTAAGGCTAATGTTTTTTGTCATTTAAAATATAACAATTAAATTTTTCGTTTAAAAAATTAACTTTTTCTATAAAAAATTGGAAACTAGAATATAAAAATCAAAACATTTCTTTTCGAATTGAACTTATTGGATATAAGTTCATTTTTGTTGTTTTTGAGGATTTAATATTGTGGTAAATACATAATTTAAATTGTTAACAATTAAAGCACCACATTTTATTTTATTTTAAAATTTAATTTATTTTACATTTTGATTTACAAAGTTTGTTGGAAGTTCGTATTTTTTGTCGGAAAACAAATTTTTTTCTCACAAATGAAACTTTTTATTTGATAACTAATAAGTTTTAGTTGGGGATTCGACCATTCTGTTAAAAATTCGTTTATTTTGGTTAAATTTACCTATTTTTTATTTAAAATTTAACTTTTTAAGTTGAAATATCCCCGAAAATATCAACTACTTCTATTTTTGTATTTAAAAATTGATCCCTTAGTTCGAGAATGAAGCTAGTGTGTTTTTAAGTTCGTTTTTTGTTGTTGCTGTTGTTAAAAATTACTGTATAACCGAAAATTAAATCACTGGTTTGCAAATGGAACCGTTTGTTGAAATTAACTTTCCGCTTAAAAATTGATATTATGTTGTTGGAAATGGAACAGCTTTGAAGAAAATTTTAAACTACTTTGTCAAAAATTCCTTTTTTGGGTTGAAGATTGAACTGCTTTGTTTAAAAAGCATCTCTTGGGCTAGAAAATAAAAAAATTTCAATGAAATATTTTTTATTTATTGACTGGAAAGTTTCTTTTGGTTCCTAATGATTTTTTACAATGAAACTGATCCGGGGAAATGTTTCAAAAACAATAAGGAGATTACAGACTTAATTCACCTGCCCCGTCAGTCAGGCACTTGTCGGATCAGATGACACTTGTCACAAGTGGTTATTCCCGTTCTAGGTCAGCCAAGTCTTGTCTTCGCCGCTGCTACTGAAGGATTGACAGAGTGTCTACATGGGACTATTTTTCATTTTTTTATTTTACTAACCTTCGGTCGCGGAGTCTGTAATATACTATTGACGATAATAATATTGATTATTTCCATCAATTGGATCAAATTGAGGAGGATCGTGGTATGTTTGATAGTTTTGTCTTCGTGGTTGATATGGATGTAACGGATGTTGGGGATATTCTTTAGATTCGGAATAATTATCATATGCTGAATATTCACTTCCTTGAAATGGGGAACCCTGATATTCCTGTCCATAATTTGCGGGTGGAGAATGTTGCTGTTTTCCCTTATGCTGTAGTTGAAATTGATGTTGTAGTTGTCGTTGTTGGGTTAGGAACTGTTGATGTATCCGTTGTCGCGCGCTTACTATATTTCGTTCCTTAATTTTATTGGTTCTTACTTGTAATTCTTTTTCTAACTCTACCATTTCTTGAAATAATTCGTTCATCTCTTCCTCTTGAATTAGCCATATTCGGCTCGCTATCTCTTGTTGATGTTTATTTTGACGTTTTCTTCTTTGTCTGTCATATGCCTCTTCTCGCTCCTTTAAAATTTCACCTAATCTGTTATTTTTTTGTTGTAGTAGTTCACAAATACTTCTAGCTTGGTGCGCATCTTGTTCTTTCTCCGAGTGTCTATGCAGTTCATCTTCATCCACGCTGTGTCTCATACCGGAATTAAATACTTCACACTCGAGCTGAAGTTCAAAATGTGGTCTGGCGGGAACAGTATCATCTTCAGATCCTGAATAAAAATCTAAAGGCGATTGTTGTGTATGAAAAGAAAGGGCTGGTCGGTGGTTTTCAAGAGGTTCACCCCTTCCTATCCTCTCTTTATTTTCTTTTATAATTCTGTATACATTGTCAGCACTACTAAGAAGTTCTTTTTTGTTGAATTGCTTGTTTTCTCGAATCCATCTTTGTACTAACATTAACCACAATGAGCCAGCAATGCGCTCAAGATTCTCATGACTGGGATGATCCACTGAACAAAAGTAAATCTTATGTTGGATGAATCCAACAATCTGAAAGTGGTACACTCTTGCAATCAGTTTACCATCCACAACTACATCCGTTCCTCCCTTAGCATATTCGAGATAAGGATATCGTTTTAGAACAGCATTTCGTTTTTCTGAAGAATCACTTATCGGTTGGTGGTCATCAACTGTAAAAAGACAATATTGCTGTATAAAGTTTCAGGAATAATTAGGGCAAAGATTAAAAGAAACTAATTAAAGTTATTGACGTATGCATTTATGTGTACGTGTATCTTATACATCAGACTTTACACTCTTTTCTCTATTCCTCTCTTCTCCTCTTCTTAAAGAATTCGCCGTTCTTGAATGCGCGGAATCTCTGGTAATTACACTTAGAATCCAACGATAAAATTTGGACCCCCCCCCCCCCCAATTGTACCTATTGCGTACCTATTACGTCTTTTCCATTTTTACTATTACTTGTGGAAGTTTCTAATGTGTCCCCTAAGGGTTTACATTTTTCATTCACCCTCTTCCTATTCCTTTACACACCTCCCACACCCTTTTTGGTGGTGGGAGAGGGACCTACAGCTTAAGGTGGGTTCCGAACCACCAGAACCTCGGTAAAGGTACATAGAAAAATTGCCGGACCTCTGAGGTGAAGTCCGAGCGTCTAACCACTGAGCCACCGAGGCTCTTCATTTTTACTATTATCAAATCACAATAAAAAAAAATTTGAAAATAATCACTAAACTTTCGCCACTCATTGTTGTGATTTTATAATAGGAACAATTAAAAGGAAAAATTTGAGCAGGTAGGAGCAGCAACGAAACCAAGATGCTCTGTCCCTGACACGTGAGAATCAAGTGAGGAACAAAAGGCGCTACTTTCCACGTTGGCGCAAAAATTTATTGTTTCTTTTCGTGCCGATCAAGCCACACTGAGACGATTTTCACAGTTTGGGGAAAAGAAGACAAAGCTCAGTTAGAATACCAAGTTCATCCAGCTCAACACACTAAAAGGATTTTTTGAGAAGACTGATCCAGAAGATAAAATAGAAAGGTGGGAAGAATTGGAAGCACGGTCGGAAATAACGATAAAAACGTCAAAAGCATTGGAGGGATCCTTCTTCAAATAGCTCATAAGATTCGACATCATTTCAGAGCTTTTAATATTGCTTGCAAATTTTGCAAAGAAATCTTTATATTTTGAGACGGAATCAGTTGAAGCCAAGAAGATCCAGGTGCCCTTTCGGGGAAGCATCGTGGCCATTTGCATGCACAAACAAGTACATGAAAATGTTTAGAGCGAGGTCCTCGTGAAGGTTGATGCTTCTAATGCCTTCTCACCCATCCTGAAGGCACTCACGCTTGTTCATGCTCAACAATCTGAATCAGAAGGCATTTCACCTTTCTTTTCGAGTCGAAGTAATAGATACTTTCTCCTCTACCAGTTATCGCCATTACACTGGTTAGCTTCAGATCCGCCAATCAACAAAGACTAAATTGCTCGATCTTTTCGATCATAAACAATAGCAGATCTGATCATTAGCTTAATCCTTCTAATATTAAGTAGACTTCTCTACTTTGATTTAACGGTGTGGCCAGTTCTCGCTTCATAGGCTCTAACCTATAACCGAGAAGAGGGCTCTAAACTGCTAGCGCATTATAGACTAATCTTTTAACCAGCAACTTTCAGATTCAAAAATTACACAATCCACTTAGAGCACCGTCAGAAAATACATGGCATGCTGCTTCTGATAGGTAAAGTTGTCAAATTTTGTTTGTCATGCCTAACCTGCAAGCACATCATAGCATTAACAAACTAAAATATAGACATATCGTAGATACTAACCTACAAACATATCACAGTCTCTAAACCTAAGATTATTGTTCTATTAGTATGAAATTACAGGAAAAACAGACTTAAAATTTGGTCATTACTCTATGGTTTTATATTTTAGCTGACTAAGACTCAGATCAGTCCAACGCGGCTGAAAATCGACGGGATTCGTAGAAGACTGATCCTAAAGCACAATACAAATCAAGTTCAGCTGATCATCTTAATGAGGATGTTCTAAAAGTGATGACAGTTTGAATTCACGACGAGAGGTCCTCAAGGCCTGCTGCGTATGCTAACTTTGTTGTTCGTTTGGGAGGACATCATCAAACAAGGCCTACCATCTGATAATCAGAAGAAGTAGAACAAAAATCGTCCGGCTTCTTTGAATTTTCAGTTGATTGCTCTTCTTAAATTAAATGCGAAAATAAAGGTAGCTTCTAAGGATCAAGATGCTGTTGTAAAAAGAGATGGATGAGTAGTTATGAAGCAAGAGAAAATAGCAGTTTCTCTGGAAGCCATTGGCAAGCCCGTACCACTCTTACCTGACAAAAACTTAAGATCTGCAGATGGATTGCAGTGATTAGAGTACCTAAGCGATGCAAGGAAACTATTTACTGATCGAAGTCATGACGAATCTGTTGTTCGTAGAAGCTTGGTCTTAGCGATTGCCAATGACTCCCTTGAGGATAGCTTCCTTTTCGGTAAAAGATTCGACAAAACCTGCACCGCCTTACAACCGTGCAGTGATGTTAGGCGGGCAGAAGCAGATTTATTAATTAAAGAAGAAAAATCGGAATCACAAGACTTATCACAAATACGTTCCACATCTGCACAAGGAACAGGATCCTTCTCGGAAACGCCGCTAGACCAGTAAATATGATAGCTGATTGATTTGGTCAAATCCAGTCCAAATGGAAGGCCATCAAATCAGATCCCACTGTATTGTAATGGGTCGAGAGCTATAAAATTCCTTTTGGATCTTTACCATTTAAAAATTGATTACCCTGTCCAAGAGATTGAACTTCAAAAGAAAAAGCTCAGGTTGCTCAATTGCATCAGCAACTCCTAAAAAAAGGTGCTGATGTGGAATACAACACAGAAAAATACCAGTTAATTGCTGATGTCTTTTAAATACCATAACCGGTTTATCAATCTTTCTGTTTAAATTTCATCTTTTTGGTTTAGACTGTCACGAATAGGTTTTAAAGTTGAACTACTTTTCTTAAAAGTTAAAAAAAATGTTTTTCTTTCTTAAAAATTGAACTTTTTAGTTGAGAATTCTTAAATTTTATTAAACCCTCGCCTTTTTGGTAGGAAGCTTATCTTTTTTTTTAAACTATTTTTCCATAATTAAAAATTCTTGAATTTTGTAAAAAATTCGCTTCTTTTAGTTAGAAGATTAATTAGATTTCTTTAAAAATTCATCTCTTTGGTTAAAAATTAAATAACTACGTTTCAAAGTTAAACTCTTTCTTAAAAATTCAACTTTTTAGATGTGAATTCTAAAATTTTATTGAAGAGTAGTGTTTTTTTATAAATGGTCCTTATTGTTTAAAGATTCATCTCTTCGACTTTAAAATTGACCTTTTTATTTCAAAATGATTTACGTTTGTTAAAAATTTGTCATTCGTGGTAGTATATTAATATTTTTATTTAAAAATTCATCTTTTTTGGTTAAAATTTGAACTTTCTGGTTCAGAATTCTTAAATGTTTTTAAAAATTCGTTTTGTTTTTTGTTCGGTAAAAAATCACTCTTTCTGTTTAAATTTCATCTTTTTGGTTTAAACTGTAACGACCAGGTTTTAAAGTTGAACTACTTTCTTGAAAGATAAAAAAATGTTTTGCTTTCTTAAAAATTCAACTTTTTAGTAGAAAATTCTGAAATTTTATCAAAATGTAATCCTTTTTTTTTATAAATTATCATTATTGCTTAAAGATTCATCGCTTTAAATTAAAAATTAAGATTTTTTTTCTTTAAATTTCATCTTTTTGTTTAAGAATTTAACAACAACGTTTTAAAGTTAAATTCTTTTTTAAAAATTAAAAGTTTTTGTGAAAATTTGACTTTTTGATTGAGATTTCTTGAATTTTTTAAAAGATTTTTCTTTTTTGGTAGTATATTGTACTTTTTGTTTAAAAATTTATCTTTTTGGTTAAAAATTGAACTTTTTGGTTCAGAATTCTTAAATCTGGTTCGATATTTGTTTTGCTTCTTTTTTTGTAAAAAGTCAATATTTCTGTTTAATTTTATCTTTTTAGTTTAAACTGTAACGAATAGGTTTTAAAGTTAAACTACTTTCTTAAAAGTTAAAAAAAATGTTTTTCGTTCTTAAAAATTCAATTATTTAGTTGTGAATTCTAAAATTTTAATAAAAAGTAGTCTTTTTTATAAACTGTCCTTAATGATTAAAAAACAAATCTTTTTAAATTAAAAGTTGAACTTTTTGGTTGAAAATTCTTGAATTTTGTTAAAATTGCACTTCACAGTCACAGGACAGTAGCAATGAAAAGGGACGATTATTACGCTAAAGTAAACGAATAATTGCTGGATCGGAATACTTATGTGAAAAGGCATAAGATTCAAAGAAAAAAATTGTAAACACCAAGTTAGTTAAAAAATGGGAATCAAAGGTCAATCAAAGATAAAAAAAATCAATTTGGTTGACAGAGCATCAAAATAACTTGCGACTGGTGGAGGACACTCTCAATGAGAATTTTACCTGCAACAATTTATCTAATTGAATGTTTAACTTTTTTGTTGCAAATTAATTTTTCTTTTAAAAAAAATCTTTTTAGTTGAAAATTCAACCACTTAGTAGCATGTTTAACTTATATCTTAGAAATATATATATTTTTTAAATCCACCTTTTTAGTTGAGAATTTCATTATTTTGTTGACAATCCCTGTTATTTGAATTAAATAAAATATTTTTATTTAAAAATTTATCGATTACAAGTTCAACTATTTTGTTAAAAATTTGTATTTTCATTCATCTTTTTAATCAAACATTAATTTTCTTTCGGTTAAATAGTAATTTGTTTCTAAAAACATATCATTTATTATTTTTTGGTAAAAAATTTTTTTATTTTAAATTGTAATTTGACCATTTGGTTCAAAATTTATATTTGCATGTTAAAAGATCAAATATTTGGTTGAACACTTACATATTTTTTAAATAATTTAATCATTTTCTTGAAAGTTTCACTTGTTTGTTAAATTTTCAATAAAACAGTTGAATTTTAAAGAAAAAAGTTAAATTCTAAAATAAAATTTTTATCTTTTTAGTTTTTTAAAGGATTTAAATTAATTAAAAATAATTGCAGTCATTAAAATTATTGTTACAAATTGATTTTTTAGCGTTAAATTATAAACTTCATGTATTTAGTTGAAAAGACCTCTTTTTGAAGTAAATTATTGTTTTTAGTTAAAAGATTATCTTTTGGTCATAAATTAAACTATTTGGTTGGATGTTGTTGGATAAAAAATTTGTTTTTGTTTTTTAAAATTAATTCTCTTTTGGTTTAGAATATTTCAAAAAAAAAGAAAATTTAACTATTCCGATCTTGATTAAAAAAATATATATTTTTTATTAAAAATTAATTTTTTCTATTTCAAATTTCAGATATTTTTATTTAAAAATGCATGCATTTTGATTTTCATTGAAAATAAATCTGATTTGGTGGAGAATTTAACTCGTCTTTTTTGGTTGAATTCAACTATTTTTTAATATAAATAAAAATATTTTTCGGTTTCAACTAGCCATTTTGTTTGAAATTCCTATTTTTATTTAAAAATTTAACTACTTGATTACATTTTTTTATTTGAAAATTCTATTGCTTGCTAAAACTTTTTTTTAAATTTTAAGTAGCCTATTTTTAGTTAAAGGTTCATTATTTGTAAGTTTATTGTTAATTCGTTTGGTAAAAATTAGGTTAAAAAGTAGATTTTTGAACTGAAAATTGAATTTTTTTATTTGTCGTTCCAAAATATATTTTTTACTAGATAATTTAATTTTTGTTAATAATTAATATGTATGGTTTTAATTTAATGAATATGTTATTTGAAAATTCAAATGCTAAGCTGAGTGAAGAAAAATACAAACTTTCTGTAAAAAAGTATTTTCGATTAAATCAGCTAAAATTAATTATTAATCGCGAGAAAAAATTCTGAATAAAAAAGTAGAAAAAAATGCTAGCAGCAGGATTCGAACCCCAACTACGCGCTTAGCATATCACAAGTTTATTAATTAATTCAGATATTTGAATAAAAATACTGACCATTATCATTATTCGATCCCGAAACACGTGGTCGCATTGTAAGACCAGATAATTGCTTCATCACGGCTCTTGATGGTGATGCGACTGAGCCTGTAAAAGTTCCAGAAAAATCTATCAAGTTTGATGAATAGGCATTTTTTTGATTTGGTCGTGCACAAAAAAAAATAGGTGTAATCTTTAACCATTTTTTAGTGTAATCTTTTCCTGGAAGAAAAAAATTAATGTGGTGAAATTTACTATATTCTTTTTTTTCCTTGGGTAGGGGGGGGGGGATAAAGATTAAAAGTTGTTTTAAAAGCTTTCAAATAATTTCAGGAATAAAATTGCAATGGATGGTGACAACAATTTTGTAGGGTTTGCGAAGGTTTTAAGGAGTATAAAAGACATTCGGTGGAATTATTGAATTTCAATGTCTTTCCCAGAATTTCAAAGGCTTAGAATTTTTTGAAAATTTTAAGGTATAAAACAATTGTTTAACAGGCAAAGACCTTTCTTATTATCTTTCGTTTATACGCTTTATATCTATCTATATAATCCTTTTAAGTGGAAATTTACATGGATAAGGAAAATGTAAGAGAAGGGAGGAGTGTATAAGTGGGAGCACTGGGTGCGAGTGAGAGATGTGAGAAGAGGAAAAGTAGAGAAAGGAGAAGCAAGGAAAGTGAGGGAGTATAAAGCAGAAAAAGTGAGGGATGTGAAAAATGTCAGAGGTTGGGATGTAGAGTAGGGA
Organism: Druon quercuslanigerum; assembly: GCA_010014905.2. NCBI lineage: Eukaryota > Metazoa > Arthropoda > Insecta > Hymenoptera > Cynipidae > Druon > Druon quercuslanigerum. Next base: position 12,542 of record JAAAKG020067447.1, read on the forward strand.
GAAGTAAGAAAATTAAAGGGGATAAGAAAGTGAGGGAATTTTATGGAAGTTTAATAAAAGTGGGGGAATTCAGAAGGGGAAAATTAAATAAGGAAAAATAAGAAAAGGCATGAGAGAAGAAGTATGGGAGTGTAATTTGGGAAAGTAAAACATAAAAAGCAAATAAATTGATGGGATTGGAAGCGTGGGAAGAGGGGGATCTTGAAGTAGTAAAAGAAAGTGTAAGTTAATGATGTGAGGAAGGAGCAAGTAAGGAATGGAGAAGTAAGAAAAATGAGGGAGTATAAATTGGAGGCAGTGAGGGATGTAAACAAGGTGAGAGGTTGGGATGTATAGGATATACATGTAAGAGAAGTAAAGCATGTAAGAAATTCAGGGGGTTTCTATGGGTGTTAAATAAAAGTAGGGGAATTATGTACAGCAAAATTAAATAAGGGGGAGTAAGGAAAGGCAGGGTAAATGAATAAGAGGAGTGGAATTAGGGAAAGTAGAAGATAAAAAGGTAAAAAACATGGTATGATTGGAAGTGTGGAACGTAAGGGGTTCAGAAGTAACTAAAGAAAAAGTAGGGAAAGTGAGGTACAGATGCAGAGAAGGGAGACGCAAGAGAAGTGAAGGGGATAATGAAGTCGAGGCCTTTTATGGGTTTTGAATAAAAGTAGGTGAATTAAAGAATGATAAAGAAAATAAAGAAAAAGTAAGGAAATAGAGAAGCGGAGAAGTATTTGTGCAAAATTAGGAAAAGTAGAACATGAAGAAATAAGAGAAGTGATAAAGTTAAACGTGTGGTGTTGAAGGGCTTCAAAAGTAGAAATAGAAAGTCTGGTTTATAGATGTGGAGGAGAAGAAGGTAGGAAAGGAGAAGTAATAAAAATAAGATAGTATAAAGTAGAATCAGTGAGGGATGTAAACAATGTTAGAGGTTGGGATGTAGAGTAGGGAGAAGTAAGCGAAGTGAAATGGATAAGAAAGTGAGGGTATTTTATGGAAGTTGAACAAAAGTGGGGGAATTCAGAAGGGGAAAATTAAATAAGGGAAATCCAGGGAAGGCATAGGAAAAGAAGTATGGGAGTGTAATTTGGAAAAGTAGAAGATGAAAAGGCAAATAAAGTGATGGGATTGGAAGTGTGGGATGAGCAGGATCCTGAACTAGTAAAAGAAAGTGCAAGTGAATTATGTGAGGGAGGAGGAATTAAGGAATAGAGAAATAAGAAATAAAGAAGTAAGGACAGTGAGGGATGTAAACAAGGTGAGATGTTGGGATGTAGATGACAGATAAGAAAGAGAAGTGAAGCATGTAAGAAATTGAGGGGATTTCTATGGGTGTTAAATAAAAGTAGGGGAACTGTGTAGAGGAAAATTAAATAAGGGGGAAATAAGGTTGAGGAGGGGAAATTAATTAGCGGAGTGGAATTAGGACAAGTAGAAAATAAAAAGGTAAAAAAATGATATGATTGGAAGTATGGAACGTGAGGGGTTCAGAAGTAACTAAAGAAAAAGTAAGGAAAGTGAGGGAGATAAAGTAGAAGAAGTAAGGAATGTGAACTATGTGAGTGGTTGGGATGCAAAGAAGGGCGATCTAAGAGAAGAGAAGGGGATAATGAAGTCGAGACCTTTTATGGGTTTTGGATAAAAGTAGGTGAATTAAAGAAAGATAAAGAAAATAAGGAAAAAGTAAGGAGATAGAGGAGCAGAGAAGTATTTGTGCGAAATTAGGAAAAGTAGAACGTGGAGAAGTAAGGGAAGTGATAAAATTAAAAGTGTGGAATTCAAGGGCTCCGCAAGTAGGAAAAGAAAGTGTGAGTGATGAATGTGGGGCGAGTGTAAGTAATGAAATGAAAAGCAATGAAAATGAGATAGTATAATGTAGAACAAGTGAGGGATGTAAACAATGTCAGAGGTTGGGATGTATAGTAGGGAGAAGTAAGATAAGTGAAAAGGGTAAGAAAGTAAGGGTATTTTATAGAAGGTCAATAAAAGTGGGGGAATTCAGGAGGGAAAAATTAAATAATAAACGTAAGGAAAGGCATGAGAGAAGAAATGTGGGAGTGTAATTTGGAAAAGTAGAAGATGAAAAAGCAAATAAAGTGATAGGATTGGAAGTGTGGGATGAGGCGGATCCTGAAGTAAAAAAAGAAAGTGTAAGTGATTGATGTGAGGGAGGAGGAAGTAGGGAATAGAGAAGTAGGCAAAATGATGGAGTATAAACTAGAGACAGTGAGGGATGTAAACAAGGTGAGAGGTTGGGATGTAGAGGACAGATACGTAAGAAAAATGGAGCTTTCAAGAAATTAAGGTGGTTTCTATGGGTGTTAAATAAAAGTAGGAGAATTGTTTAGAGGCAAATGAAATAAGGGAGAAGTAAGGGAAGGGAAGGACAACGAATGAAAGGAGCAGAATTAGGGCAAGTAGGAGATAAAAGTGTAAAAAAATGATATGATTGAAACTGTGGAACCTGAGGGGTTCAGAAGTAAGGAAAGAAAAATTAAGAAAAGTAATGGAGCATAAAGTAGAAGAAGTAGGGGATGTGAACAATGTAAGTGGTTGGGATGAAGAGAAGGAAGATGTAAGAGAAGAGAAGGGGATAATAAAGTCTGCTTATTTTATGTCTTTTGAATGAAAGTGGGGAAAATAATAAGAGATAAAGAAAATAAGAAAAAAGTAAGGAAATAGAGGAGCAGAGAAGTATTTGTGCGAAAGTAGGAAAAGTAGAACGTGGAGAAGTAAGGGAAGTGATAAAATAAAAAGTGTGGAATTCAAGGGCTCCGCAAGTAGGAAAAGAAAGTGTCAGCGATGGGTGTGGGGAGAGAGGAAGTAATGAAATGAAAAGTAATAAAAATAAGATAGTATAAAGTAGAAGCAGTGAGAGATGTAAATAATGTCAGAGGTTGGGATATAGAGAAGGGAGAATTAAGAGAAGTGAAAGGGGTAAAAAAGTGAAATTATTTTATGAAAGTTCAATAAAAGTGAAGGAATTCAGGAGGGGACAATTAAATAAGGGAAAGTAGGGAAGGCATAGGAGAAGAAGTATGGTAGTGTAATTTGGAAAAGTAGAAGATGAAAAGGCAAAAAAAGTGATGGGATTGGAAGTGTGGGATGTGTGACATGAGAGGCACCCTGAAGTAGTAAAAGAAAGTGTAAGTGGATAATGTGAGGGAGGAGGAAGTGAGGAATGGAGAACTCAACAAAATGAGGTAGTTTAAAGAAGAGACAGTGAGAGATGTAAACGAGGTGAGACGCTGGTATGTAGAGGACTGATAAGTAAGAGAAATAAAACATGTCAGAAATTGAGGGGGTTTCTATGGGGGTTAAGTAAAAGTAGGGGAATTGAGTAGAGAAAAATTAAATAAGGGGAAAGTAAGGGAAAAAGGGGAAAAGAATTAGAGGAGTGAAATCAGTGGAAGATAAAAAGGTAAAAAAATGAAATAATTTGAAGTGTGGAACGTGAGGGGTTCAGAAGTAACTGAAGAAAAAGTAAGGGAAGTGAGGGAGATAAAGTAGAAGAAGTGAGGGATGTGAACAATGTGATTGTTTGGGATGCAGAGAAGGGAAAATTAAGGCAATGGAGGAGCGAAGAAGTAGCCGTGTGAAATTAGAAAAAGTAGAACATGGAGAAGTAAGAGAAGTGTGTAAGAGAAAATTAAAAGTGTGGGATTGAAGGGCTCCGCAAGTAGGAAAAGAAATTGTAGGTGATGGTTGTGGGTGGAGAGGAAGTAATGAAATCAGAAGTAATAAAAATTATATAGTATAAATTAGAAGCAGTGTGGGATGTAAACGATGTTAGAAGTTGGGATGTAGAGTAGAGAGAAGTAAGAGAAGTGAAGGGTATAAGAAAGTGACGTTGTTTTATGGGTGTTGAATAAGAGTAGTGGAATTGAGGAAAGGGAAAGTAAATAAGGGTAAAGTAGTAGAGGAAGAATGGGGGCGGTATTAGGGAAATTAGAGGATAAAGAAGTGAGAGAAGTGTAGGAATAAGAAGTGTAGGATGTAAGGGGTCCAGAAGTAAAAAAAGCAAGTGTGAGTGAAGCATGGCAAGGAGGAGAAAGTTAGGGATTTGACACATTTTAGGGGTAGGGACGTAGAGAAGGGAAAACTCAGAGAATTAAAGGGCGAGAAAAAGTGCGAGGGTTGGATTTGTGGGGAAAAAAGAAGATTTGAGGGCAGGGTAATTAGAGGAGTGAGAATTAAGGAAGGAGATGGGCAGAAAGTAGGGCTTATAAGGGTTCAGGGAATTGCAAGTGGCTAGCTCAAGCAGAAGTATAATAAAAAAATATTTAAAAAGTTTTTAACACAATTAAAATTGCAGAAGATCTGACACTCCTAGTTCTCATTTGTTTTGCACAAAAAATGTACAAAAATTCAAAAAAACAATTTTCTACTAAATTCATTTAGAGGACGGTATTTTCTGGAATTTTTTCAACATACCTATTTTTTATGGATAAGTGATGAGTTTCGAAGCATTTTCAAAACAATTTTATTTTGTTTAAGCAAATATTATTTGTTTAAATATTTTCTCTCGTAAATCTTAAGCGTAATATTTTTTTTAAATAATAATAATGAAAATGAATATAATAGTTAATTGCGATAAAAAAAACCGCCTAATCTAACCGGGAGTTAAAAAACTCTCCATTGTGGTCCATGTAACATCCGTGATTTTTTAAAGGCATTTTTTATTTATTTGGTAATTACGTCAGAGATTAGAATAAAAATACTCATCACCTTCACTCTCAGCTCGCGAAGAACGGGATCCATATTTCAAAGCAGCTCTTTTAAGTAAATTGTTCATTCCTGGTGTTTCCTGCGTAACTGAAAATTTTAATAAATAAAATTTTTTTCATAAGGTCGTGCAAAGAAAAGGTTAGCTCAATCTTTCCCCATCTTTGTGTTCTTTTTTAAAAATTTTCTTAATCTTATTATTTTAAATTAAAATATAAAGCATGCGTCGTATAAAAAAAAT
>JAAAKG020067458.1:0-41428 GCA_010014905.2 Druon quercuslanigerum
AATTTATTTGTGCTACCTCCTTTTCTCATACCATATGTGACCATCAATGAGATTGAAGTATCTAATTCAACATAACAGTTGTGCAGTTTTTTTATATTGTTTAAACATTCGTGGACACTTTAGGATATCAGGTTTCTTCCTAGAATGGATCATTTATTTCCCTAGCTTCTCCTTGGCAATAAAAGCTTGAGTTGATCAATAAAAAAAGCGAGATCAGATTTCGTAACAAAATGGATTCTATACGACGAAATTAGTAGAATTATTTAGAACTAAGCAAGACATGTTCATATCAATCAGATATGTAACGAAGAAATCAAAAATTCGCCAGACATATGAGGAATAAATTTATTTCAACAAATTTAAAAATCTCCTTACAATATTTTGAGAATTTCGCTAAATAAAATTAATTTTTAAATTTCAATGGATAAAAAACTTAAAAAAGACTGCACAAGTTTAATTTTGGAAAATACGAAACATCTCAAATCATGAGTGTGGAAAAGTCAACACTCGTGCCAAAGATAACCATCTATGATATTAGTGGATCAAAAGAGATATTTTATTTCAAAACCAACAGTTTTGATCATTTGATTTTTCCACAACTGTTGACCTTAACACTGCTCTAACTTCGAAAAAGTCATGGTAATATAATGGTTACCCAATAATAATTATCCTCCTGAATTCTTTTTGTTGTATCGATTTAGCTAATCAATATTTAAGAAGTGTATTCCGAATTTTGAAGACATCAATTTAGGTAAAAAATTGCATTTTCTGTCACTGCTAACTAAGTATGATAAAACAATGAGAAGAAATCTAATAAAATATTTTAAAGTGAGTGATGAGCAGGGGAAATTAAAATTCTGAATACGTACAATATAGCTGTCAAATAAAAATTTAAAAAAACATATAATCTATATATTAATTACTTAGTCCAGTGAAGTATGTGTCCTAAATAAAATAAATTCACTGAGGTGCCAAGAGTAAATGCTCTTACCCTTTGCAGAGAAAGAGATAAATATAACATTCACGACATTCACAACGAAAATTTTTTTTCATTGTATTTCGACTCTGCCGATCCGCAAAACATGAATCGATTCATTTAAAATTTTATACACATAAGAGACCTAAAAAGAAACTACTACTTCACACCTTTTTCCATATTCCCCTCTTTTCCCCATTTTCAAGAATTCTTCTTTTTCCCTTTTATTGATTTTTTTTATTAATTGCGAACTAATTTAGTAGGAATATTTTGATTGAAAACTTAGCTATTTACATAAATATTAAAATATTATTTAGAAAATAAACTTTTTTGTTGAATTATCACATTTTTATATCGAGAATTTCACCATTTTGAAGGTAATTCATTTTTTGGCTTCAAAATGCAAATATTTTTAGAAAATTCATTATTTTTTGCAGATGATTATTCTGTCTGATAAAAATATTGCTCTTTTTGATGAAAGACTTACCTATTTCGTTTCCTATTTCCTAATTGTCCTTCAATTAGGTTTACTGCTCTCCTTAGGGTGGTCTCGGACAAGTGATAGCCCTATAGGCGTGATGCTCCTTGTCAAGTGGCCTTGTGTGTAGTATAACCATTCCTGCCTGCTTTCAGGATGACGTTTACTATTTGATCCTTCCATAAAATCAGAACATATAAACATAGAAATAATAATTTTGACCTCAACTTAGAAAATTGAAGAGAAAATTGAAGAGAGAGTTGAAAATTTACAGAATGCAAAGAAGCCAAAATAGAATTTATATAATTCAAGAGATAAAAAATTATTTAGAAGCATTAAAAGAATTCCATAGAATTGTATTATGGTCGTTAGAAAAAACTGATATTGCTATTGCGTAATAATTCTATTGCGATAATAATTGTCATAAATCTTAATAATTTATTAGGGGTATTAGGATGTAGGCTATAATTATGTAAAGTAGAATATTTTCCACAAGGTTTAGTAGTTAGATTCTTATAGAAATTATTCAAAAGTGGACTTTTTCATTTTTTCAAATGGGTATCCTAATTGGTATAACGTATTTTATCTTAGTAATATGCAATAATACCATTGGTAAATGTAATATCTATTATTTAAATTCCATTGGCATTCCAGTAAATTTACTTCCTTTTCGAATTTTACTTAATGAATATATCTCTTTTTTCAATAATAAACAGTGTAACAATGCATGCATGCACGCAGTATTATGTTTGTACAAGCCGCAGCATTCCGATTAAATGATCAGCATTGCAGACTTATTCTGCTGCGAGATTCATAAAAACCATAACTTTGAAACCAGCAAGCAAAGTTTCAGACAATTTAGCCTAGAGCCATTTCCCATGAAAATTTTTCGGGCTCCTTGAACATCAGTTTTCGGGCCACAGGAAATTTTTCTTTATTTTTTATAATTTTAGGTTAAAAATCGATACATGAAACAAAAAATACTACGCTCCTTCGAAATCGCTAAGAAACAACATTCTGTTCAAAATCAACCAGCATAGAACTAACTATGGAAAAACTCCGTCATGAGTAGAATTTGTAATGAGTACCGATCTAGGAATCCTGGAACTTTTTTGGAACAATCGAGGTCCTGCAGAAAGTACACAATATTTTCTGCCACTATTTTCAAGCGAATTCCACTTGAGATTTTGAGATGTCAGGTTGAAAGGAACGCCTAATGCTGAAACTGGCGGGAGAATTTAAACGATCGGACCAAGGTTTCAGTAGAAGTAGCAAGTACGCTAAATCTTTCTGGCATCCCGCCGAGTCCAGCCCAGTCCCCGCGCAACCGTCTTTTCTTTTCGAAAGTGTTAAATTCTAAAGCAAAATCGCAGTTTGTTCGGAATGTTCCAGGGCAGAATGCGTTATTATACTTCCTCTTCAAATCCAGGTATGAGTGTTCAAAATATTGCATACCTTTTTTCTTAAGAATAGTATCATAGATCCCTAAACAATTTGAACTTGTTCATGTACAAAATTAGTCCTTGGAGAACTTAAGACTCATGTTAATGTTTTCTATAATTTTTTATTGCTAGGTAAAAAAAAGAAGCTAGGTAAAAAGATTTGGTATGATTTACTTAGATTGAGAATAAATGTAAAATTCATGTAACTCGAAGAACAAGTGAGTTAGTTCAGTTCATAAGCCAGCGAGTAGCTTCAAAATTCAAAGTATAATATGAATCCTGTCGTGACAGCAACATCTATAATTCTGCGTAATACAGTCAGTGGCTAACATACTTTGAGAAACGCATATTTATAATCTAGGCAATTGCATGCGATTGATCCGTTCTGCGCGGTGGTGTTTGGCGCGTAGATTACTACTAATGAAAATAAAGGCTGTGTAATCGTGTAGTTCTATCTTAAATAGGATTTAGGCCTCAACACTTCCGAGACTATGGAGAAAAAAAGTATAAAACACGATCTTTAAGTAAAAAGCATAATTAATTTATTATGTCGAGAAAGGAGTTAAAATGAAAAATGACATTGGTTCTGATTACGAAATAGCTGCCAACTCTTTGACTTGTAGTATTAAGAACAAGAGGAAGATTTTTGCTGCTGACGATAATTCTTGTTTTCTACAGGGTTGAATGGGTACGCAAACATCTCGCTGTCCTCTTTTGAAAACCTCGAGAGTGCAACGGATAAAATCTGCTCGAAACTAGAATATTCCCTTATCTGGTATTGTAGTACAACAGAAAACTACATTTTTTTGCAGCTTATTTAGGATACAATGCTTTAAATGTTGGCTCTGGGTAGTTCGAAAAGTTTGAAAATTGGAATGGAATTGTGTACAGGACATTAAGTGGCGAAAATGGTTCTGTTTTGGCAGAGTGGATTCATCCGCAAATGAAAATAGGATTCACATATGTAACTTTTAAAGATTTTGTGGATGTGGGTACTAATTTAATAAATGTTAATGAACCTACAGAAAGTCAAACATTGGATCTTGTAAAGAAATCAGGATTAAGAATCAGGATTAAGAATCAGGATTGAACACCATCTACGAAATTCAGAGATAATAAATTTTGTTTAGCAATTGCTTGCAGGTTTGTTTGTGAACAAACTGATGTACAAGACAAACATTTTTATCCGAATTTATGTCAAAGATATTATATTTTTGCCTCACATTTTTTATTTCAATTAATAGTGTCAATGCGTGTTGTTTACATTGACTACATTATAATTAAACCTTATTGGTTTTTGAAGACCTACTGGGGTTAAAATTACTTCTTCTCTACTTAGTCGGGTGACATTGCTGCTAAAAATGTTTATTTTCACACGTCTCATAACGTTATTAATCCGTTTGTATATTCCAGCAAGAAAATCCACTTTCTCCAATATTACAAGCACGTCACCATCGTGTGTTGATAGTACAATTTGCTCATTCGTTAGCATAGGAATAAACCCAGACCTTCCCATTGGCAGTTTGAGTGATTTGTCGTCAGGAAAAATGTATCTTCGAAGTTCCAATATATAATTCGGATTATGTTTTGGAATGATCCGAATAAAGTTAAGTTGATCAAGTCCACATCCTCGTCCATCAGGAGAAGGGAGAATTTCAGGTGAAACGGTGAACCTGCAAAAATGAGAAGAGCTGGCAAGAGGAGACCTGGACCTACCACGAGGAGGAGACTCGGCAGGAGGGTAATTCAGGTCAATCTCATTTTTATGACCTCTTTCTGAAGAAGGTCCATTACGAGGCACAAGAGAAACATAGTCGCCATCTGGTAAAAATTCGGCCTGTAAACTTAACTCTGCAATAACAAAGAGAGATGATTACATTTTGTTTAGCGTTGGTACGCGAGTCAGTCGTGCTATTATAATTTTTTCATTATTTTTAGTCCCACATTACTCTAGATCATATTTACACATATACATTATCTTCACAAAACAGTCAAAGCTCGTTTCATGAAGAATAATTATATGTGTGGAATGAGCTATTATTCGTTGGTTTATCAAATAGAAATACTGTTTGCGAAATAGCTTTTGCCTAACGCGACTTTCGATCTTGCCTAGGTCTACCCTAAACTACAGGGGGTAGCAAAAACAATTTATTTGAGTAGCAGGCTATAATCAGTAATAATAGCTCAATTTGTATTAGCCATTAAGCACACTGAAATAAATTTTGCCGGATTATCAGCTAAATGATTGTGGTTTTAAATTTTAATATGAGTTAATATGTGATTAATTAATTTGAATTCATAAAAAAATGTGTCCACGCTCAGTATGGTTAAGATAATACGTATGACTGACAATTTACATTTCCGAAAAAAACGACATGCTGATTTTGGCTTGATCGTCCCAAATTTTGACTAAAAAAAAGCTACCTCAGCCCGCTACGGGTATTCTTTTTCATTCTAGTGCTACATCGGACAACCGAAAGCGACGCTTGTGCGTATAGTATAGCTGGATCAGAAAAGATCTGATCTAAAATATGCAGTCACAGAAGTCTATGAATTATCAATAAGAATGATTATACTTTGCGATTAAAATCAAGGGGCTGGTCACTGAATTTCATGAGACTCCCGAATTACGGATGTCCGTGTGGCGGTCTAAAGGAATCTCTGTAGTCTACTACACGATCACATACCTAGTCCCGGTCGGTCGCCGTTGTGCTCAGTTAGTCACAAGTCTTCTGTTATCTCATCTCTACATTTGTCCACCTTATCTCACGTTATCTTATCGCGAGACTAGTCTTTACGAAGTCTCTTTTATTTCGGTGACAGGCATTGTTAGTCTGACTAACTGATGTCTGACTATAATACGTGATCATAATGGCCTAGGTGGAAAAATTCCATAAAAAACCTCGGCCCGATGTTTAGCATTCTTTGGAGGACTCGTTACAATCCTCAGGTCAATCTGGGAAATAAACTCAATATCTAGGTAACGTCTGACTGACTTCTACGGTGAATTTTGATCTAGAAAGACTTCTGATTTCTAGACAACCTATGCAACATTATACTCAACTTATCCGAAATTTTAAAACGTGGCTCTGGTACATTCCAGATGTTGCACCAGTTTAACATATGAAATTCCAGTGTTCATGGAATGAAATAAGGCAATTCAATTTTATGGTAAGGTCCTGGTTTCAACGTCTTTAACTAGACATCACATTTGAAACTTTAACAAGAGCAACCATCGTGAATTCCAAACAAAAAAGAACAGGTAGTTTAGGTAGTTAAAACAGGTAAAGCGATCCTGGACATCTTGGACATCAATTGCTGAAAGAATTCCTACTGAATATTATTTATAACTGCTGCTGCGACAAATGGTGCACGAGAACAATCTATATTTCATTTTAAGTAAATCTTAGTGATGCTGAGCATTAATTTCTAGAAGCCACCAGGTACGACTTTCGTAAAGCTTGCTTAGTGTTATTTTTCTGACGTTATTTCCCATTGAACAATTTCGAATACCAAATAAATATATTGCGAATAAAATCGGAATTCAAATTATAGATATTCTGCTTACCAATATGATTAGTGCAAACCGCTAAGATGAAAAACAGAATATCAATTAGGGTCCGCATTTCAATAGGAATCTACTAAAGAATTTTTTTTTATATTTCACTTTATATAAGTATAGTGGCTATCTCGTGATTCCTTCTGAATCTTTGAGATTTATGATAATTGCTCTAATCATAACGAACAAGAACTCATTACTACGAAATACACATATCAGTTGTTAAAAAAACATGATAACATTGTAACAATTCAAAGAACTTAAGGATAAGCAAAGACATTTCACAATAATTAAAAAAAATAAAGATAAGACTCTGAAGAATATAAACGGAGTCAAAAAATTAAAAGTCTTTATATATCCTTTGAGACTGTCAATTTACATTAAATGATTAGATGATTTTAATTCTGGTAAGTTTTGTAGGATTATTTTTTATTTTTGAACGCTTTCGGATTCTTCTAGATTTCTTTGAATACTTTTGAATTTTTTGATTTAAAAAAAAATTATTTTAATACTGCATAACAATTTTGTATTTTTTTCAATTTAAATCGTTTAGAAATCTTAAAAATTGTCTCAAATTCCGGAACTAAAGGAACTCTCACATTTAGCAATTATTGAAATTCTCTTGCACTCTTTTCGTTTGCATTATTTTATCCAAGATACTCAGCATATCAATGTTTATATTTATAGGTACCCGGTTTTACCCTACTCATGGGGAAACCCGATCATTTTGCCTTTTAAAAAAAAATTTTTTTGAATATGAAGAGACACTTTAAGTGTCTCAGAATACTTACTACTTCAAATAAAAGCTTATTATCTTTTCGCGTTTTTACACGATGCTATCAAAGACAAAGTACCCGGTTTTACCCTACTCTCCCCTACTTGTAGAAAATCACAGTATTAATCTTTTCTTGCGACTGGCAGATTCCAAATTTTTAATGAGAAAATTATTTATCACAAAATTACGACTTATCTTTAAGCATATTCAAAGTTTTGTCTTCCTTTTACGACAAAAAAATAACTTTGATTTTATTAAATTAGCAATGGTCATTAGTAACGTTTCACGGAAATTATTTCATTTATGAGTTACTAGAGTTATTCGTTTTGCTAATTAAAATTAGCAAAAATAAAATAATTAATAATTATTAATTATTAATATCATTCATATAATTAATAATCAAGTAAAAATAACAGTGTGAATAATTATAATGTCGTTGTTTGTAAGTTAAATCACTTGTAAATACTTAAAGAAAAATTACCTTTTATCAAATTAGACCATTTTTTTAGTATAAACATTTTTTATAAAATATCTTATTTCTGAACTAAAAATGTGAGTTTTAATTCAAAAATAAATTATATTATTTTTCATTTGATAAAATTAATTCTAAATCAAAGGTTATACAACCAACAGGAATCAGTTTCTTCTCAAACAGAAGGATTTTCCACGAAACCGATGAACCTTAAACAAAATAGTTAAAGTTTCCGCAAAAAATTTCACTAAATAATTAGCGTCTAATAATAATATTGCTTCATTTTCACCCAAAAATGAAGCAATCACGTTTAAAGACCAAAAATTTTATGATTTAAAAAAGAACATAATTTCAACAGATCAGTTATATTTGCTACCAACAATGTAAAATTTTTAAACAGTGCATAATTTTTAAACTAAAGTATATACATTTTTAACCAATGAAATACATTTTCAACCGGAATGATTTTCTTTCAACATGCGTGAATTTCCAAGGAAATTATTTAAACTATTTATTTCAAGTGCATTTATTTTTTTGTATTCTTCGGAAGTCTTTGAATCCTTTAAAATTTTTATAAATGTTCATAATCCTCTATACTCTGCAATCTCTTATAATCAATCTCAAATAAAAAATGCATGATGAATCTTTAAATGCATTTTAACTTGTTTTTAGTTTTATTTATATGCTGTTCCACTCTAAATCGTCTCAGATGATACGATTGCCTGGTTGGCAATAGTCTGGTATAGGATTTCGCTTTAAGTAATATAAGTTACATCCATCGACAGTGGGTCATTACAGACTAGACGAAAAATAAATTTTTCTTATTTTTAATTAAAATTTTTTCTGAAAAGAGAACTAGTCGCGTCTCTCCACTGTGAATCGAACTACATAACTGCCGATTACCATCCGGGTGCTTTCCCATTAAGCTACTAGCGAGATCGAATAAAGAATCTTTTTTCAGAAATACAGGCTATCGCAGTCAGGTGTTGATTTTCATTTTCACGATGGTAAAAAATATATCTACAACGGTTGGTGATAACTATCTCTGATGATAATACAGGTTGTTTTAACATACCCGTATCATACAATGTCGCAACTGGTTTGAGACAGCTTGTATTTCTGACAAACATTCTTTTTTCTATCTCTAACAGGTTATTGGGAAAGAACCCGACCGGAAATCAAAAGTTCTATAGTTTGATTCACAGTGGAACGAAGAGATACATTTTTTTGCAGAAAAAATTTAATTTTATGAACTTATTGTGTAGGTATTAATTTTTAATGCTTGGCGTTAAATACCACATTATAGAATATCAAAAATTAAAAAGTGTTCTCTCTTTGTACTCAAAGAAGCAGAAGTCAGTTTTTAGTATAGTCTAATTTAGTTTTTATTCCCGTTTAGTTGATTCAACTTCAGTCTTAGTTTAGTTTTCCCTGTTCGTTATCCCTACTTAAGGAGGACCAAAAAATCAAATAAGAAGAGGTAATCAGGAGGTTTGTGAGAAAAGCGCATGCGGGCGTAAGTGCCAAAACCCGAATTTTACAGAAGAAATAAAAAACTATAACTTTCAGGCAAATAATTTTTTAAAAAAATGCAAAAAACATTTTGAGGTACTGTTAGACTTAATCGAACCATAACACGAACATCCTGAAAGAAGCATCCTTCTCCGAGAAAACCTTTGTGAAATGTACAGAGTGTTCCCATAAACTCTGATTTGTGTACATGAAAAGTTGCGTATCTGATTTAGTTTTCAATTAATGAGAAAGCAAAATATTTCTTTCGAGCTGTTGGTTATGTCTATTGAATAGTAAAAAGAGCACTTTAAAAAATAAAACATGTGCGAGAAAGCCCTAGTCGAAGATAGGTGCGCCCCAGAAAGCTTCTATTTTGACACATCAAAAGTTAATTCGCAGAAAATATTTCTTTTTAAGAATTTATCGTTTTTTGCGGGTAAAATTAAAAAAAAAAACAGAATCGACACGTGCTCTGAAAATACTGGTCAATAAAATGAACCTGTGTGTTCATGGAATGAGATATGTCATTTTCAGAGTAGTTTTTTGTGCTGAATCCGAATCTGGTCTTTGATTCTCTGCAGCACGTCAAGTTTTTGAGATTTTTCAAATAAAAATTTTTGTTGAAAGATTACAAATCAGGAGATAGAATGTTGTAAAAAAACTTTTTAATCAAAACTAATATATTTTTTTGATTTATTTTAAATGCCAAATCCAACATCGGGCTAGTTTCTGTGATATTTTATACGGTTGTCGAGATAATCTAGAAAAACTGATGAAAATCACGAAAAAAAGTGGTTTTACAAAAAACTGCATATCTAGATGAAATTTTTTTTCCTACTGTTGCAGGTGGCATTCCCTTCATGTTCCATAGTTTGATTTTCATCAGAATAATTGATTTCTTCTGCTTTGCGTTTTGTGGAATTAACCGGGAGAAACTCTTCACGGTCAGGTGTGGCTTTTGTCAAGAAAGAAACATTGGGGTAAATTATGAAGTCCTTGCTTGACGGTGAGTAGTTATTAACATTTGTCAAACAGAAATAACTATTATCGATATGGTTCAGATTTTGAAGTACTACAAGAAGACTCAAGGCCTATGGCGGGGATCGCGGAAAACAGCCTACAATCGGGATCCCCAGTCCTCAGATTTTCATTTATTCCCAGACGAGAGTGCTACATGCGGAAACTGTAGAAACGACGAGATCACGTGACGTCGCGGAAATTTTCTACAGGTAAAAACAAAACACGATAATAATAAAACGCGCACTTCGGAATTACAATAAATTCAATTACACGGTATAGTTTTGATTGCTTTTTCGGGTATTACACTAGATCTTCCATGTGTATACTTACTTTTCATGATTTTTATATTCCTCATTTTTATGAGGAATTTTTATTATTATCACTTCGTGATGACACCCGCTGACACCTGACATAACCAAACTTAACCTATATTGACAATCGATGGTACACACTTTATAGCAGACGGCAATTTCTAATTGCACATTTTCTCTGAAGGGGTGCTCGCATCGCGGAATAAATTAAAATCCGAGAACAGGGGATCCCGAAATGGCGCCGGCTGAAATACATGGCGTTGAGTCTCCTTGTAGTACTTCGTGGTTCAGATGTTCCGTCCAAGAAGTAGGGGAAGAAAAAGTGAAGATATGACCGAAATTCCCTCGATATACCATTTTCGGGTTTAATCTGAAAAAAATCGCGTAAGCTTCTCGTGTTTAAGGTTAAATGTTTTTTCTCTGTTTTTGTGGGACAAAAACACCGCAAACGTAGCAGAAGCTATCGGGATGGTTTCTGCAACTACGCTCCATTTTGCACTTGTTGCAGAATGTGTTTTGAATGAAAGCTCACAATCGGCACTAATGAATTGGGCTTCAATAGGAATGAGGTAGCATACATGTGATTCCGATCCTTTGTATCACGTGTACAGAGCCCGTGTTGCGCCTGCGTGATTGTGGTCCAACGAAATACTAGATGCAGTACAATGATTCGCTTCAAGTACGTGTAAGCCGTCAAATTGCCAACTCCGTAGAAAGAGAAAACTTCTCTGCCATGTATCTTTTAAATGGTAAAAGCCTGAACCCTAATTTTTTTTTCTTTGGCATTGAAAAACGAAGAGATTGACCGCCGGGACAGTAAGAAAAAAAAACACTTCTTTTCCTGTTTCTTATGTAGTTAATTTATTTCTGGCAATTGGTAGTTTTCCTCATCCCAGCTTCCAGTTAAAAAAAAAAAATCTAAAAATGGGAACAATTTTAAATTAAATAAAGTATAAGGTTAGTCAATTCTCTTGGGACGTAACATATCAAATAAGTATTTTTTTAATTTCTCCGTAACAGACCTCATAATGATTTAATTAGCTTCAATACTGAGAATATTATATTGCGCATCTAGACGAATTCACGATCCGAAAAATACTGGCTGGGGTATTGGTAAAAGATTAAAGCATGCAATGTAATTACCAGTTACATAAAGCATCATGTACATCATAATTGAACGCAACTGTTTTTCTAGGTCCTACTGCAGTTAAATTAGGTTTCTTCTCAATTCAATGAGGTAACTTTGTGACCATCCATGTTCATTTTCACACGTCTCATGTCGTTAGTAATACGCTTATATATTCCAGACAAAACATTCTTAATCTCTGATACTGCATGATTGTCCCCATTTTGGTTTGATAAGACAATTTGCTCTCGTTGTGGCATGGGTATATACGCAGCCCTTCCCATTGGCAGCTTATGTTTTCCTTTCACAGGAAAAGTGTACCTTTGTAGTTCAAATAAATGGTTAGGATTTTTAATGGAATTAAGCTGAAAAAAACTAAATTGTTCAAGTCGATTTCCTCGTCCGTCAGGAGAAGGAGGAATTGTAGGTGTAGCTGCGAATCTAGGACGAGAACTAAAGAAGGCAATAGGAGACTTGGACATTACGAAATGCAGAAGAAACAGTGCCGATATTAGGTACAAATTCGGCTAGTGAACTTAACTCTGCAGCAAGAAAGAGAGTATTACATTTTGTTTGAGTGTTGTTAGGTTAGACGCAAGACGTGTTAACATTCATTGCTCTAAATGAAGTTAACAAGACTATTTCGCACAAGAAAATCCGTTGCAGTGCACTGGAGACGTCACGCAGACGTGTCGTTCATGCACGAACCCATAGTGCCAACCAATCGTATACAATCCGTCGTGCTACTTCCGCCTGAGTTGTGATGCATACAAATACGTCGTTATGTACAACAGCTCGCAACGCCCATGAACAAGTACCACCACGGACCGCAGCAGCACATAAGGGCGGGAGGCAGCACTAATCAAACCCCGTCACAGCTAAAGGCCATGTTCAACCAAGAGAGGGGGCTACCGACATCACCTGTCAAGCGTGAGCGACACGGCGCGTTAGTTCCACGATAAATGACGAGTGGCAGCACCAGACGGACCATCGAGTGTCATTGAATGAACACTCAAAAGTCGCGTAGAGGATCAACCTCTCATCGGCGGAGACTTGAGGCGACCAAACGGAGCCAATTACCAAGGTGGACCCTGTTACGAAGGCAAGCATTGGCGGCGCCACCTGATTGGACCCGTGTGTCAGAATTTGTGAAAAAACATGATGACATTGTAACGTTTACTTCCTGCATGCAATGCAAATGAATTTAGAAAATGTATAAAAAAATTAAAGAACTAAAGAAGAATTTAAGAGATTTTACAAGAGTTAAAAAAATTGAAGATTAGAGTGTACAGAATAAGGAAGGCATACAAAAATCTGCCATCTGCGCGGACACATACTCATAAGCGCTGCGCGCGCGGTTCACCACGCTCCCAAGATTAAACTTTTAAACTTAGCGCTCTATTTTTGTACATCTCCCACATTTGTTCAAAGAATATTTAAAATTAAAGGTCAATGAATCGGCAACTATAGAATGGTGATTGTGAATTCTCTTTTGTTAAAGCTCCTTCGGCTTTAGTGAGGACATTCTCATCACGTATCTCATGCTTCGCACTAAATTTTCTCTAAAATTTTAACTTTTCTACATCATTTTTAATACTATTGTATTAAATGTATTTGTTATTTATTTCTTCTCCGCGGGCTTATATTGCTTATTCAGATATTGGAAAATAATGTACAAATTTTATTTGTCATGATAGCTTTAATATTTGTTCCTTACTTTGCTCTCATTTTTATTCTGAGCTATCATAGAAAATCTATGATTTCAATACATTTATATCATTACAATTTATCATATACGTTTTCATTGAAAGTGACGTATTTTAATTGTCTTGTTTTTATAATTATTTTTATAGGCTTATTACTATTTTAAATAATAAAAACAAGACAGTAAAAATAAATCTGTTTTAATATCAATGCATATCATGAATTATACAATAATAATACACATTTATTGAAAGGGTACATTTTTTAGGGTAGTTGCGAATAAATATCAATTTTAAATATGAAACAAATCATAAATTAATAACAAAGAATAACATGTAGTTTTATTTTTATAATGTAGAATAGTTTAGGCTTTGAATCAATTTCAATGGAGTGCGAAGTTCGAGATATATTATAAGAATGTTTTTGTTAAAACCGTAAGAACTCTAACAAAAGAGAATTCAAAATCATCCACTAACAGTGTCGATGGTTTGACCTTTAAGTTTAAAATATCTGTTCACAAAATTTGGGGAAGTACAAAGACTCAGCGGGCAGCTTGAAGTAAAAACATTATCGAGCGCATAGCGCCAGATCCTTCTGAGCCGCGCGATGCGTGCGCTCAACTTAAATGCTGCGCGCGCAGCGTGAGGATTTTTAATATTATTTATCATGAATAAAACAGAAACTGCTTATCCTAACAAAGAAAGATTTAAAACAAATTTGTAGCTCTTTGGTGGGTGAACAACTTTGGTATATTTATTTTTTCGCAGCTTGTGTTGCTTGTCCATAATATTAATTTTTTTATGTTGAATGTAGGGGTTTTAAAAAGAAACTTCTTTTTCCTTCTTACTTTTATTGTTTTTTTTGAATTACGCAATTTCTATTACTCTGACAATTTCCTTTTTATATAAAAAAAGTTTCAGGAATAATTGTTCTACTTTCCGAGTAATGCGGAAAGCTGCACATAGACTTTTCTAATCCTAAAAAAACTGTTCTCAACATTTTTGGAAATGCTCTAACTTTTGGAATTTTCAGCCAAAATAGCTGGGTATTGACCTAGTCATTAATTTTTGACCGACACCGAAATAAAATTCATTTTGTCTCAATCAATCAGTCCAAAAACGTCGACATTTGATGAAATCCGTGAAACTCAATTTCCGCATAAAAACAATACCTTGTCATTGCGATAAGAATTAAATCAGAAGTATTTTTACATTCGTTAAGTTTTTAACTCACATGAAGTTAAAAAATGGATATTATGTTAAAATTGATAAATATCCATTTTTAAAATGTTAATAATATATTAATTCCCTTTGTTAATTTTTTCAATTCTTTAGAATTTGTCATAAATTTTTTAAACTTCTGCATAACCTCTAAATTCGTTAAAATTTTTCTAATTCACTTAATTCTTCCAAATTCTGTTGGCTACACGTGCATTTTTCTAAAGGGTTTCAACACTTAGAATTATATTTATTTATTTAAAATATCTGAGTTATTATTAATATATTATCACAATTATCTTCGAATAATTTTGAATTGTTTAAATTTTTTAGAAATCTTTTCGATTAGATGTGTAAAGGGTGGTAGAGGTTTTTTTTTGGTTTATAATTTTTTTCCAGTATGATATTTTTTGACTTTATTACAAAGTTTTGAAGGTGTATTTAATAGCTTACTTCTTGCTTGAAAACACATATAATTAGAATGCTAAAAATTTTTTACAGCCAACTTTCTGAATGTCTTCTAATTTATTAAACGAAAATTCGTAGTGTTGGTTGGGGGCACCTCCTAAAACATGGAAAATTAGTGTAAAAAATCATTTTGAACCGCCACAGTAACCTTTTGGCACATATTAATTTTTTCAATTGGGCTTTTACAAAAAAAAGTTTCAATTCTATGACTTTAACCAAATCCTTGAAGTCAGTGGTTTTATTCCTAATTAAAAACATAAATTTTTAACCAAATTTGAAATACGGATGTTTTCAGTTTAAAAAAATTAAGGACAAGGCAAAACAATTACTTTCAACAAACTAGTTTGCAATTTCAGACAAAAAGATAAAGTTGGATTTGAAATTATTTATAAAAAACATTAATTTATAAAAAAATAGTTCAATAATTCAACAGAATAATAAATGTTGAGCCTAATTCACTCAAATCTCGATTCTTTTCCTCTCGTTGATTGCCGGTTTCGCGCTTGTGTCCCCCACTATGCGCCACTTGACAACCTATACGCTCGAATATTCAGTGTCATATCTGAAGTTTTTTACGTCGCAGACTCTGAATTCTACTGCACAAAGCTTTTCGAAAGTCAAAGACTAAATAAGGTGGTGCTCACAGTTTACATGAAATAACGCACTTGTTGCTTTGACGACCACACTGAAGGCCGGCAAAGCATCGAGACTTGAGTGCATTTAAATTTTTAACCAGAAAATGTAAGTTTGCAAACATAAATGTACCGAATTTTAAAGAAAATATTTAAATATATAACTAAAGAAATGAATCTTCAAACATAGTTTGTATTTTCTCATAAAGTTCTATTAAATCAGTTATTATTGTACGAAGTGTGACAATGAAGTAATGAGAGTGATTCCATAAAAACCGTATATTTAAAAATTATTCTACATATCTGCCATCCCCTTCAAAGTAGTCCCATTGGGCAGCTATACAATGATTTTAGCTAATTTTCCACGCTTCGTCACATTTCTGGAACAGAAAAAAGTCATAGAGTGACATATCGGGTGAATAAGGCGGCTGTTGCAACACGGCGATCCTTTCAGAGGACAAATACTGGGACAGGCTGAGAGTGGTGTGGCACGGCGCGTTGTCGTGATGGAGGATCCAGTTACCTGTGATGTCTGGGCGTACCCTGTTGACTCGTTTTTGCAATCTTTCGAGTACTTGGCGATAGTAGACTTGATTTAGGGTTTGCCCCGATGGAAAAAATTCTTTGTGGACGATTCCACGGCTATCAAAAAAGGTAATGATCATAATTTGCACCTTCGACTTGCTCATGCGAGTTTTTTCGGAGGGGGGGGGGGGCGTGCGGAGACAACTATTGTGAGCTTTGCCGTTTGGTTTCCGGGTCGTATTGGAAAAACCAGCTCTCATCGCCTGTAATAAATCGATCACATAGCGTGGGATCGTTTTCCACTTGTTCCAAACAGTCTTCCAAAACCATCATTTGAACTGTTAAACGCCGATCTTCTTAGATTAGGGCGCGCACACGCTGCGCATTCGCTTCAGTCTGCACCTCGACTGGTCTCCTGCACCGCGCCTCGTCTTCCATGCTTTCACGCCCCTCCTTAAACTCTTTATGCCATCGAAACACTTGGCCACGACTACGAGTACTATCACCATGCACTTTGAAAATTTTAGCGTACGTTTTCGAAGCTGTTTCGCCAAATCAAGCACAAAATTTTATCGCGACATGTTGCTCTAGATTTCGTTTCTCCATTTTTGTGACGAGCACCACCAACACACGTGTACTCAACACGACACAGCAGGCCAACTAAACAAGCTAGAGCAATGGTAAATATATCAATGGAGAGGGGAAGGATTCCGGGGAAGGGGAAGGGAGTTTTAAGGTCGCAGGTATACCACAAGCGCGGCAATAAAATCAGTCTCATTACTTAATTGTCACATCTCGTAGTATAGCGGTGCAAGGCAATCTTTTGCAAAGTTTCCATGCTTAGATGAAAAATAAAAATTTATTGAGAACTGCTGAAAATACCTATTTTTGGAAAATTTTAATAGACTTCCATGTTCTTTTTCTTTAAAATTTTAAATTCTCTTATCCATAATTTACTTTAAAATAATGGTTTAGATTTTTTTACAATGTTTCGACAATCTCACTTAGTAATTATAAAAAGTGGAATTTTTAACTTAATTACTGCATCCGACATGTTGAAAATATTTAAATTGTTATAATAAGAAATTCATTTTTTAAAACAAAAACACTTTGTAGATATAAAGTATCTTAATTAGTACAACAGAAAGCTTTGAATAAAAGACACTTATTGACCAATTTTTAAACGGCCGAAAATATATATTATTATCGAATTACACAATTTCCCGAATTGCGCATAAGGAAAAGATCTTTCATTGACAAAAAATAAAATTCCTAATTTAAAAATATAAAAATAGACCGTCTAAAAAAATAAACCACAAATATTTCAATTCCACAAATTTAAAATTGTTTAATTTATTTAATTGATTATTCATTTATAAGCTATTTATAAAATTATAACTGAGGGAAACAATTCAATTAATAATTAATCAATAACTTATTAATTATTTTCGAAAATAATATGATATGGAACAATTTAAAAAATTTTGCTCTAAAATCTTTTACACACTTTATAAAAATATTAGAACAAAGTTACTACTAGCCCCACCCCATGGTCGTTTTCGATAATTAAAAACATCAACCTAACCTTAAATACCTGACATGATAATCTTGTGAATAATACCTTTGTTACGCACTCAAGGACAAAGAGAGTTTTCAACTCCTACGAACATAATATTCTATTAACTAAATTAAAACGTAGGTCATAAACAATTGAAATAGTTTATGTAAAATCAGAAACTTAAGCCTCCCGAGGTGGTCCTGAAATTTTTTTTTAATTTAAAAGCCTTTAAAAATATTAAAAGTACTGTTTCCAGTTTAAGACAGAAGTATTATTTTTCACTTCATTTTAATTAGCAATCGTCCTCTGTATTTAATCAAACATTCATTTAACATTCGCAATGTTAAAACTTGCTGAACGATATCAAATTATTTGTAACGAATAGCCATATTAAAAATATCTTTAGGAATAAAATAAGATACTGGTAATTAAAATTAATTGATTATCAAAAAAAGATTTTCAGTTAGTTTCGGCACGAGGCTTGAATAAACGAAGGTAGAACAGATAAGTGTGTAAATAATTCTAATGTGATTACTCACAAGAATTATCACTTGACAATTCGTAAAGAAAATTATTCTTATAATTTAACAGAAACGCTACATTTTGAACAAAAAATAATTTATTTAAAGTAAATTTCCGGAAATATTTGCATAAGCCAACAGCCTGGCTGCGTTCCTCTCCCTGTAGAGAGGGCACTGGTCAGGTTAATATTTATGAAGAAATTACACATTTTTTAGGAGCCGTGGCATTATTAAAGTTGTAATTATGGATGCTAGATGAATTGTTATTTAAAAAGTATAAGTTGAAAATTTATCAGATCAGTGAAACTAAAATAAGCTTTTTTAGATTCTTTTAAAAAAATTAAATTTTTTCGAATGATTTAACTTTTGAAATAAAACTGTTATCGATTATGCTATGCGCAAGAGCCATATATAACGCCTACTGCGTCTGGCGTCTGTATAGACACTCAGTAATTTTTAGTTTTGCACCTGGAATGAGGATGCTTGCACTTACGTCGCGTTGTCCCCTCGAAGTTCGCAAATAAAATCTACAACCGCAATTAGAGTCAGCCTTATTTCAGTAATTAGTTTGAAAACCCCATTTATTGCGCGAATAATTATTATTTTAAATAAGAATATACTGTCGTGTATATATTTTTTCCTTTCTTTCTTCCTAAACTAAAATCAGCATATGGTTTCCAAATGGTCACGAGATTCTATCACTGGGAATTCAAATTCTACTCAAATTTTCTTATCAGAATTAATTAAGTTGATTTTAATTTCCAATTTCTTGCCTGAAGCAAGATTTTTAACCATTTGTCGCCGGATTACCCGACCGGATCCCGGCTGGTGTTAAAGCCACGATCCTACCAGTTTACCGTGAAGTTTTTATCCGTATCTCAGCCGGATTCTTCGGCCAGCGCCCAGCTTAAACGAGGGCTATCCGTCCAGGTCCTTGATTCGATTCCTACACGGGTTGGGACAATTTCGAATTGGAACTAAATATACTGCGATTAAAACTTAAATTCTAATTTTATATACTACATTTACTAATGCACATTGTTGAAAATTCATCTGTTTATATAATTACAAGACTTAAAAAGGTCTCGAGAGGACGGGATAACTAAAAGCAGTTAAATTAACCTAAAAGAGAAGAATTTTTTAAAAATAACGTGATTAAGTAAACCAGAATAATTTTCAACTAAAAATTTGTATTTTGAGCCAACAAGAAAAAATTTATAAGGAAAAAAGACAATTTTAGGCAAAATGCACGAGTTTTGAACGAAAAGATCAATTAACATATTTTACATATACGTTGGGCACTGATTCAGGGATCTGCTTCCAAAAAAGAATTATAGCATTATATTTTAGTTTTACGCATTTTTTATATCAATGAGGAAGAAGAGTGTCTTTTATATTAACTACATGATAACACGACGAGATTGTTCGTTGGCAGCCTACTGGAGTCCAAGTAACTTCTTCTCGCTCCATTCCGGTAATATTGTGGTGATTCATGTCTACTTTTACACGTCTAAGATTGTGCTTAATACGCTTATATATTCCACTAAGAAAATTCCAGTCATCTAATATTGCGAAGGCAACGCCATCGTTTGTTGATAATGCAATTTGTTCTTTGTTTGGCATAGGATCATAGAACTGAGTTGCTGTCAAGATTCTAAGGCCCCGATTCGCGGGAAAAGTGTATCTTCGTAGTTCGAATATCTTTTCCTGATTTCTAAGGGAAATAAGCCGAATAAATGTAAGTTCTTCAATTCCACATGGATATCCGCCAGGAGAAGGAAGCATTATAGGTGAAGCTATGGAACTAGAAGGAAAAGGTAGTCTGGAAAAAGGAGATCTGGATCTGACACGAGGAGGAGACTCGGCACGAGGAGGTGAATCAGCAGGAGGATGATTCAGATCAATGTCAAGCCTATCATTTCTTCCAGAAGAAGAAGGACCTTGTCGACGGGGAAGATAAGGAACACGGTCATCATCAGATGGAATATTGCTTGCTGAACTTAAGTCTGCAACAAGAGAGAATTATGAGGATTACTTTTTTTACCTTGGTAACTTCGACTATGACAAGTTCGACAGCAGTTTTTTATAAACATGTACAAGAAGGAGTAATATTTCTTTTCATTAAATTTGATGATTCTAGCAGGTGCTAAATACATTTAACAATTTTATTTTTGCCTGTTCTTACCGCAATAATAAAGCCACTGTTTTGTATAAATTAATTATATTTTAGACTTAGGTTAAGATTATATTTTTTGAAACATTAACTGATCGAATAATGCTTTATCTACTAGTAGACCGAATCTCCGATATGAAACCGTTTCAGTTAAATTTCTGTAATAAAATAAATTATTTAATTTGTAAAGAATATTTTAAATGTTCAATGAATAAATAAATTATAAGTGAATTCGATTTGGCCTAATAATACAAATAGCTACAAATTTTAGTTTAGTCGGATACAACATGTTGCTGTTTATCTCACTTTGAAAACTTGGTGGACCATGTCAACGGATCGCGGAAATTTTTGTGTCGGAATGTCATTCAGCTGTAATTTAGGATATATGATTGTCTAGTAAGAAAAAATGAATCACCGCTAATATTTTTTGAAAAATCGAAAAAATAGTAAAGAATATTTCTCCTACAAAATTGAATAAGTCTAATGCTGTCAAATTATAATTTAAAGAAATTGAATCAGAGATATTATATTTACCAATGTAATTAAGGCAAATCGCTATAATAAAACACACAATACCAATTAAGGTACACATTAAAAAGATACAAGAAATCACTTTTAATGAATTTTGATAGCAGTTTAACGAATGAACATTGTTGAGAATGTTTTACTTTATATAAGTACCGTCTCAATCTTATTTGTCTTCCTAAATTATTGAGATTTATGGCAATTTGTACAATTAAGAGCGATAAACGTTAATTACTTCGCAATAGGAATATCAGTATTTCTTTAAAAGCATGATAACATTTCATCTCTGACTTTTCGTATACAGTTAAAATGAATTTCAAAAATTTATACAAATATAATGACTTCAAGAAAATTCAAGATATTTCAGTTCAATTATGTCTTTTAATTTATTTGATGTATTCTCATTAGGTATTCTTTGAAACCTAAATCCCTGAATTCAGATTTATCTTAATTTTCTTTTCAGTCTGCTTCATTCTTTGAATACTTTAAATTTTTCTGAATTTAAATACCTAAAATTACCTGCATTTGACGCGAAAACTGTATTATTTTTAAATATTTAGAACTTCAATTGTAAATTTCTTGAAACATTTGCAATTCTTTTGAATCTTTTAAATTTTTTATAATATCTTGAATTCTTTCGGACTCATTTTAATTCCATTCAAATCCAGGTATCATTATAAACTGCCATCCTATAATACACTTTTCATCCTTCTTAAACCTTGCGCACACTTCCCGAATAGCGAATTTTCAGTTTTTCTCAGAAAAGCATAGGCACGAGTATTACTCGGGTACCCCAAGTCGAAATTTAGACCCTACTTTGCCTCCATTTCAATCTATAGGCCGTACTTTGAATCTTTAGAGGCTAAAGTCTTCACATTCAAGACACTACTTTGACGTTGTTTAACGTTCCCTTCAATACTGACCCTAATTTAAATCTTTTTAGCCTACAATAATCGAACTTCATGAAAATAAAGTAAAAATTATTTGTCACGCAGGTTAATTTAACTTATTCGCCAATGTAATTTGACTCTTGTCTTCATTCTCACATCGATAAAAAATCTGTATCTTACGAACCCTCGATACATACACTCGTATTGTCTACATTTTAAATTTTACCAAAGTTCTGTGCATATTCATTGCATATTCGCATTCTTTGGATAAAAATGCGAGTGATTTGTCTAAAATATTTATCTCGTTTCGCGATAGATGGCGCTCTAATCGACGAAATCTAATTTTTCTTTATTTTACTGTTACTGAGAATACACGTTTACGATTCTGAAACGCTAAAAATTAGCCTTAAAAGAAAGTACTACTGTTTTCGTAACCCAGGAAGAATGACGTAGACGTAGCAGTTTTCTGTTCCCTTCGGAATGATTGATTAACGTGAGTCCATTCGCCTGACACGTTTCGAGGTACTTAGGGAATCATCTTTTAATTAAAGTAAGTGCTCAAAATGATGACCTTCGGCTTCAATGTACTTTTTAATCCGTCATTCAAATGAATTTACACAACGGAGAAGTGTATCTTCTACAATTTCAGCACATGCACTTATAATTCGATCAATCATATTCTCATGTGTTGTTGGTTTTTCTTTTTACTCTTTCTCTTTTAGATAGCCCTACAAAGAGAAATCTTTTTAAGTAAGATATGGCGATCTTGCAGGCTAATTTATCAGAGCGCCTCTACCAATCCAGCGACCATTGAAATCACGATCCAGAACTTATCGTGCTACCGCTGAATAGTGTGCCGGACAACCATCATATTAAAACCACATAATCTGTCATATTTCTAAGCTAACTGTTAACTTGTCTTCAAGCAATATTGGCAGTTCATTTTCCAAAATATCTTGATATTTGGACCATTTAAGCTGCCTTCGATAATCTGGGGACCGATCAGTTTATTGTCAATTATTCCACACCATTTGTTGGCAGTCCATAGACGCTGGTGTTCGAATTCACAAAGCCACTGCGTATTTTCAATACTCCAATAGTGCATGTTGTGACAAAAAACTACCCGATTTTAGAAATCAACGACATGAAAATCTTGATGTAAAGAGACATTAGACGAATGGAATTCATGAAGTTTCAAAATTTTCCAAAATCTGCTCTCAGACATTCCAAAATCACGAGCAATTTCTCGTATACTAACGTGAAGATTTTTTGCCACTGCACCTACGGGTCTTTTTCTTAGGTTGAACACTTTCATTAGTAGTAAATTTTGTAATAGTACGATAAAATGAAGCACGTGACACAATTCTATTTGGAAACCACTGAGCGCAGAGATTGACAGCATTATCAAGATTTTCTTCAGCTTCTCCATACACCAAACCATTTTAATGTTTTCTCGTAAGGTTAGACACTCCGTTGTAAAGTAGTATTCGGAATAATTTTTTATCTAACTGAAATAAGTTTTGTCTTGAATGCATTTTTTTCTGATTTACTGTATTTAAGGAAAGAAAAAAGTAAACGCGATCAAAGTGTGTGGTACCGCGGTTGTAGGAAGAATGTCTCGTAATGCATGGTTGAATGATGAAATTAAGGCTGCCTAAGAAACAAAGAAAGAAGCGCATAGGAAAACTTTGAACATGACAGGTCTTAGCAATGAGGAAAGAAATGTACGTATAAATGATCACAGGCGCAAAAAGAGGATACTCAAGTGATTAATTAGAGAAATTAATGATAAAATTAGGGCAAAAGAAGAGAAGAAAATACAAAACGACTTTGAAGGAATCGACACACTACTTGATAAAGCAATGAAGGGAATTAAAAGTACAAAATTTGGCAACATGAGAAATAGCAAAGGGGAAATGCAATATGAGGCCGGCGGGGTTATAGACGCTTTCAGAAACCATTTAAGGAACAATCCAAAGATGGAGGTATAGGAAACCACAAATTCGATGTAGCACACAGTGCATTAGAAAACTCGATTGAGAAAGTCTGTGTCGCTAGTGACCCTAAATCACATCAGATTACCGTTCCAATTTATTCACTCAAAATTTAAAAATGACTGATATAAGTTACTTAAGATATTTTTGAAAATCTATGGGCTGTCACGAGTCCAGAAGTATGTAACTTCTCATCGATAGACAAAAATTAGATTCCATCAATACAAGATATGGAAAGTCCTTGAGTACAAGTATTCCAATGATTTGGAATACCTCTTTAAATAAACTGAACATGTCAAAGTTTATTTATTCATTTAAAATTTCCCGGTTACTTATTTGGAAATTTAAAATAATTTTTTTTAATGAAAAATATTACTTTGTTGCACAAACTCAGAGGTATGTTTCAATAACGACATCAAAAAAGACACAGATTGAAGAAGTGAAAGTTTTATATATAATTGCCCGACTCGAAACATCGTTTGTATTTGAAAACTGCTCGCAGCGCGGAAAATTCAGATGTCAACAAACATACCGACGTAAACACGTGCCCACATTTTGGAGCGCAGACTTGTAAACATTATAAACGTAAATACTAAAAGCGACGTAAATTAAACTTTTAAATTCATTCGTAATTTCATAGGTAATATAGCATCTAGAGTCATTGGGAAGAGATCCCTGCAATTTTATTTTAGCTACATATCAGACACACTTTTGTTTCCTATCCAAGAACCGTGCATTGTTGTAGGCATATAATTTAAGTGTTCGTCAATTTATTTATTTTATTTCAATTTATTTGTTATTTATTAATTCTCTAAGAAAAGAATTTAAGAAAAAAAGCAGTATGGTTGTAACATTTCTTTCCTACAATATTTTGAGATTAAATTATCCTCAAGAATAATCGCTTTGAAAAAATCGTTTAATAAAAACTGCATAGTTTAAAATAAAAGTATCTTTGTTGATCCAGTGTTATCTTAGATGATAAAATTTGGCAGATTTGTTGAGTATTAAACCGACATGTTTACAAAGAGATAGTAATATTGTGAAACTTGTAAATAGGTTTCATCACCGTCTTCAATTAAACGATTTAGCTAGCTACTTCTTAAAAATAGAAAACGAAGAATATTTTTAACACTAAATCCACTTTAATTTATTTTATTTACATTAGAAATTTGTAATTTGATAAAATACTGTAGCAGGTATTTGCCAAACCTGACTTCATCACAGTTTTCAAATTGGCTTAAGAGAAATAAGAAATATTCTATTACACAATACGCGATCGAATTTTCCCATTTGTAATATGGTTATTTTCACACATTTTTCTTTAGTCATCACTTGCTTAGACGAATTAATACATTGATAATAATCTATTTATTTCATGTTTGCTGGTTGAGATCATTAAAAAGGTATAGCGACATAAGCATTAAAATAGGCCCATGAAGAAAATAACCATATGCGAGGATTTACGATGTATAAAAAATTTTCTGAATTCTGATTGCAATTTTTAAGAGGATTTTGGAAAGGGTTTCTAACGAGGTTTAACATAAATATAATAAGTAAACCATGAAAAAATTATTTCAGTTTTTCTCCAAAATCGGCAATTTTATTTTATTTTTTGTAGGCTGGAGAAAATCTTGATTTTTTCTCTTGAAAATAATGCCAAAACGAATTTGGGATGGAGAGTATTAATATCAGGACAGAAAGTCCAGACACTTCGAAAAATTAGCTCTATCTCAGTGAAAAAAAATCGAACTGAATTTGCATTTAGCAAATCTGATTCGAAGTCTTCCTATATATTAAATGACGCATAATTTGAACCTTAATGAGCTATGCTAAAGTCTTTTGAGGGAATAGTTTACAGGCAAAAATGTTGAAGGGTTTTCATTTCCTGGCCGCTTCTGACCGCTCAAAGACTTGAAAAAAGGGGTCTCTACAAGCCACAGGTGTAGCGCGACCCAGGATCGCCCGTTTTCTTCAAGATTTACGATTTTTTTCGACGGGAAACTGAGAGAAAAGTCTATGACAGCTGAAAAAATCCCATTTGGAAGGGCTCAGTTCCTAAAGCTGAATAGTTCACAAATAAACTTTTTTGTTAAAAATCAATTATCCTAAATAATTAATAAGACATTAACAATAGTAATAAAAAAAGTGGTCAAAAACAAGTTAAAATATTGCATATAGTAATTTCATAAATTATTAAGGTCCACCTTACAATGTTTTAACTATTAATACTAACAATTTTTTTTATTATGAAATTTCAAATTGATTATGTTTTTAACATTAAATAATAGAAACCCAAGTACTTGTGAATTTCTTGCTACTTTTTAATTGCATTGAATATTTGTCCCAGAAATATTAAAATAACCAAAACTAAATATTTGCAATTTTAATTCATAATTTTCCATTTTAGTGTGAAGTTTCGAATAGTACAATGGAAAAACTAAAAAGATAGTACAATGGATAGTAAAAATAATAAATATTAGAAAACTAAATAGATCCTACCTATTGACCTGGGATCGCTTGTAGATACATGATTTACGTATGGAGACCCCTGTTATAATATAGTACAATTTTGGTCTACGTACACAGTAATCATTAACGTCAAATGTTCCCGCACATATATTTTGATGCATAATAATGTAAAATATTAATGGATTTTAAAGTTATTTTACTGAAACACATTATATATACAGATAAATAAGAAATTAAAGGAACATCTCGATATGTCCACCATCAGCAGAGATACATGCTTCTAAGCGGTTTGGAAAATTATCCATTATGGCCGTGAGCTCTTCTTCAGTTATTTGCTCCCAGTCATGAGAAAGGTCGCGTTTTAACGACTCTATACTGGTGTGGTTTTTAGAGCACACTTTCTTCTCCAAGATAGACCAGACTGAATAATCCAGTGAATTTGATGGATATGCATCTTTTCCCCAAGTAGCAGGAAACAACCTTTCGCAGAGCTGCATCGTCGCTTTCGCGCCATATGCTGGTGCCCAGTCTTGTTGAAAGATCCATGGGTTTTCACCGAAGTCTTCGCGTGTCCAAGGATCCACGACGTTCTTCAAGGTGTTATCTGCATAATATTTTTGACTGATTTTCACTCCTTTTTCGATAAATACCAATGGAGTCTTTCCTGTTGCACAAATTCCACCCTAAACTATTACTAAAGTGGGAAAATGTGATCTACTGACTGTTCTTACTTGTTTCGACCTCAAAGATCCTATAGGCAAGAGTGGCTGATCATTTTGATGATTTTGAGCTCGCTCAGTAGCAAAAAATTTCCCATCAGAGAACAAAACATTATGATGTTTTCCAGCTGCGGTCAATAGGTGAACGTTTTGAAGTTTGTGAGGATAACAATTTAAATAATTTTTTAAGATTTTTCTAATACAGGCTTCACTGCGTTTGAACTCTTTATCCATTTGACGCACGGAACGCTCTGAATTACGAATCAGTCGCCTATTTATCTTCTCACGGAAAATTTTTGGTATTTGAAATACAAACTACATTAAAACAAAATACATTTGAAAAACCTCACGGCGAAAATGCAATTAGGTAATGTAGTTCAAAGACAGGCACACAATACATTTGAGTATTAAAAAATATGATTTGAAATACATGTTAGAATTGTATTTTTTAGTTTGTTACACCTCAAAATTTTAGAATTTTGATGTAAGCCTAAAAGTGGGCACAACCTACCTTATCCCATGTGAAATAAAGTATTACCACCAATTATGAACGAGCGCATTAACATTTCTCTCTGAGTTTGAACCGAACTATGGTAACTGTACTACGCTCTGTAATAAAGAAACCACAAGATATATGCAAAGATACCAAGGAGGGTTAAGAACTCAGAGAATGCCGATGCTTGACCATTCAAACTGTAACTGAAGATTCTATCATTATAGGATAACTATAATTATAACTATCATGAATACGAGTGTATTTATATTTTATATAGTTCAACCCCATTAAAAGCTGAAGACCATCATGTGTAGTATGCATACACACGTTCACATAGATTAATTATTAATCTTTTAATATAACTTTATAGTTCACACTGTACCGGAAAGTGTCTGATGAGAGCTATCACCTATGGTTAAGTTAACATGCAATCCTTGTATCCTTTAAAGGTCAAGAGTAGAAATGCGCTATCACCAATCGTCGTGGTCAGCGTTAGCTATTAGTCATCTATGTCACAGCGAGGCTAGCGAGTATTAATTCAGATGCAACCGATCGAGAACGACACAACCGACCACGGGAACCATTAACAGGCGGAGTATAAATAATCTTTAAGCAAAATGAAATTCTGTGAACGTACATGCCTCGCGAAAACTAATCCGGAACGTACTTTTTCAAAAACAATCAGAAACGTGCTTGCATCTATAAATCTTCCTCTTTTCCCCCGATTCTTCCTTGTATCTTTGTTTCTAGTGTCAGGCATTTATACTGTAAGCAACGAATCACTTTGAAAAATGGCGTACTTTAAAGCTTAAAACTCAAAATCGTTATCGCGTTCGGGTCGAGTACTAAGTCCCATCGGCTGAGGCGTTCGGTCGACTTTAACTGAGTCTTTCTCGAATAAAGTCCACGGTCCGAAAATTGGTGATAAGAAATCAAGTGTAGATTGGACAGCTGCTTAGGGCCCTGTATCGCACTACTAATTGTGAATCGTGATTGTGCCTTGTGTTCACTAAACCAACATCCGGTAGGTTTTCGTCGGTACCCCTCAATAAGAACGCAGATCTATTCGAGAACGCAACTCTCTCTCGCTCTTTCTTGAAACAAAAGGTTAGTTAGTTAGGTAAGTTAATATTTTGTAAACTACCTATCTGTTATATGACTTTATAATAAATTTATTGTTGACGTCATCATCGCCTTTTTAGTTAAACACTGCATATTAACACAGTTCCCATAGAACTGACAAGTGACAACGTATCCACAAAGAAAAATAAACTGTCAGCCCTTACCACCCTCGCATAATCAGCACTCTGGTCTCTCTCTTTCTAAATTTCTATTCTACCCTCGTCTATTTTCTCGGGACGTGACCAATTGACATATTTTGTGTATTTTCTTAAAAATACTTTCTAATATCAGCATATAAAAAGTATATTACAAATCCCTAGTGTAGATAATAAGCCTAGGAATTTTATGATCTAAGAGTGAAAGTGCAAAAGACAAGGAGAGGAGAGAGTGGGGAAAGAGAGAGAGAAGAGAATGTTCATGACGATGCGAGGAGGGGCGGTAAGTAAAACTTGGAGAGGGATTGGGAAAGAGAAGAGCCAAAATCAATTTGCGTGTGGGAGGGGGGAGTTTAATCCTCCAATACGGTACATAGTGATGCGCAGAATCCTTATATGATATATTAAGTTGCTCATTAGAGTTATGTCATGTAAAGGCCTGCGCAATGGAATAATTTCATATGCAGGGCTGCGCAGTCGAGTCGTTTGATGTGCGGGGTTGCACAGTATAGTTCGGCTATGCACATGTCTGCGCATTATAACCCTGCAATATTTAGAACCAGACAGCTTAGAAGCTTCCTCATGTCGACAAATTAGAAATTTTGCGTTAGAACGCAGCTCACGCATCTACTAATACGTGCAGGCAGAAGTAACAGTTTTGTTTTCTTGAATATAGTGACAGATGTAGTGCAATCACTTATTTTTGGACAATATGGTATATGAAAAATACAATTGTAAACCATTTTTTAGTTTGTCGGTCTTCGTTGATAAATTTTTAGTTTTCTGTATAAATTAAATATATTCAAGACTTGACTTAATATCAGCTTTTAGAATCTATTGATGAAATAATATTTGATGTACCGAAATATCAAATCTTTATAATGCAAGTATTTCAGTTAATGTCGTAAAGTTTTTATTTGCACAATAATGTATTTTATTTTATTCGAAGAAGGTTTCAGTTATTTGATGAGGTCTTATAGTTTCAAAGGTTCAAAAAACCTATTTTTTTACATATCTCGAATCTAGAAGTTACTGGAAACGTGCTTTAACATAGCCTTCACATAGTAAACTTTCGAGTCATGTTTTATTGTATCAGGACGCAAACTTTTTAAAAATATTTTTTGTTAATTTTTAAAGCCTTCACAACCTTAGAAAAGTAAGGCTATCCTGACCTACGAAGTCTATTTATAATTGAAGCCATATTTAATTTTTTTTAAATTTAATTTAAGTAACCAAAACCTTACCACAATGTCTACAGTAACATATTGGTAATCGCGCTGACAAGGACGCTTCAAGGTCGCGGGTGCGCATCGAATTTTGTTTCAAAATCACTTTTGTAGTCGAAGAATGTATCAACAATTATCAAACAGCCGTTTTCAGTTACCATCTTTAGTTTCTTTGCATTAAATTTAAAAAATAGGCTCGAAGTCGTGGCTAAAAACTAGAAGACTTTATGAACTTTTGATAAAGAGGCTTTTTTGCACTGTATTGCCGATTTTTGGGTTCCAATACTTTTTTCGAAAATTCAAATTTCGAGTTGAGGTGCTGGTTTAAATTTTAAATAATCTACTCCATTAAGTTCTTTATAAGGGGTAAAGTGATTCTTACTTTGTGGATTCAAAAACTTTGAGTGTTATCCCGCGCAACAAGGTCTCCATCGTTAGATGGAGTGCAGTGTCGTTACAAACAGCACTCACAATTAAAATCTTTTACTTTATAAGGTCCCAACAAACTCACGCTTATTATCCAAATTCCAAACTGAATAAGGAAATTCTAGACAAGGCACCAGGATAAAACGCACTGTAATTATTTTAAACTTGCTAAATACGTTTTTTCCTGTATAAAGGATTACCTGAAATTAACAGTTTTTAACAAGAAATGTTAAAGTAATATTAAAGCAAAAAGGACAGAATATCTCTCAAATAGTTGAATTTTCGAACAAAAAATATGACATTTCAATCAAAAGTTAATTTTATTAAAAAAACCGTCACATATTTTTAAAAACGGTCTAATTTTTCATTAAATAGTTTAATTTGCAACCGAATATATTCAATTACTTAAATTGTATAAATTCCTTGAGTTTTTTAAATTCCTGGTGTTTCAAAAATTTCTTGAATTTCGTTTATTCTTTCAAATTTGTAAACTACTTGAATTTTGTAAATTCCTAAAATTTAAAAAATTTCTTAAATTTTCTCAATTTTTTCAAATTCGTAAACTACTTGAATTTCCTAAATTCCTGGATTTTCGTAAATTCTCCGACTTCTGAAAATTCCTCGAATATCGTAAATTCCTTGAATTTTGTATAATTTTCTAAATACCTTGATTTTCTTAAATTCTTCGAATGACGTGAATTCCGTAAATTCCGCGAATTCCATGAAGTACGTATATTCCATGAACTCTGTGAATTCAATTGAACTTCATTGAATTCTGTGAATTCCGTTAATTCCATAAATACCGTGAGTTCTGTGAATTCCACGAATTCTATGATCTCCAAGAATTGCATGCTCAGGACTTCCGATTTTTCACTTTTTGCATTTTCCATTAAAAATTAAAAGAAAAGGTTTAATGATTACAATTAGTCCAAAGACAAGCATCAAGGAAGAATTGGAAAATCAAATATATACATTTGGTTACGCACGAACCTTGGTATAACAACATAGTGTATTCCATATGTACTTTCACAGAATAAAGCTCTGGGTTCTGACAACAAGTAAAAAAAACCCTAACCAAATTGTTTCTGTAGAACGCGATACTAAAACTGTCGTGCAAGATGATTGCGATGCCAATGAATAAATGCTGGAGGTTCTGAAATGTATGCTTAGCTGAAAGCTATTTGTGAAATAATAATGAAAAAAGTGCTTAAGGAAGAATCAAGAAAAAAAATTCTTGAGAAATGTTCAAGAGAAGGCATTTTCAGTACTGAAGCTTCCACGGTGAATCTAGAAATTACATCAAGGATGTCGGAAGTATTTAAGATTTTACTTGGAATGTATTTTGTACCAATTTACTTGTATGCCAATCGCGTTATTTGTTACTCCTTTTTTATTGACAAAAATTATGTAACCGACTATGAGTTTGCTTAGTTTAAAAAGCATAATGTCAAATCTTTACCTAGATGATATTTTGTGTATTGGAAACTCCTACGACTTGTGTAAGAAAATGGTAGACAAATACTTACATTGCTCAAAATCTTACGCTTTAATTGTAAATTAAAAAATAAGCCCTTTAGTACCCTCGCAGGAACATAAATATCTAGGATCTATTCTAAATTTACAATATTGCATATTAGACTGTCACTCACCTTACTCAATTACAAGTTATAATAATTGCTTGCAGTCCTGTCGTCGCGTGCAGTGTAATCTGTTACAAATAGCTAGAACGCGAAATTTGGTTACCTTGTTCTTAAATTGTGGAAAAATAATCTTAACCTAGGTTAGAACCCGATAAGGACTCGTTTCAATCTGTTATAAATAATTTCGAATGCATCCCTCATATGTTAGAACGCGTAATGCAATGGAACTAGTACCCATAGTTTTGAAAAAGCCAGGGGAAGAACTTGCCATATTAATTACCTAGAGTTCTTGACTGCATTTGTTGCCTTGACAAATTTTGTAGATCGTGTATCTTAATCCGAATTGGTATTACGAATGGAAAATAGCACAGTAATAGCCTATAACAACAAAGCTGAAAATCTAAAGTTTTTTCCAAAATAGAGTGAGTTAGCTCGCTAGATTTTGAAATAGTGCAAAACTCAAGCAAGAAAATATTGACAAGGAATGGGAACTGTTTTTATGAAGTTTTCATAAAATGTTATTCAAATGTTGGTCCTATTCATTGTAATTTTCCTCCTGTTGCTTTAATTTTGCCAACAAAAATATTGTACAAAATGAAGTTAGTAGGATTATTGCGATATTTGTCTGGCCAATATGCGGTCATGATACCCTTTTTTGATCTTTCTAATTCTCCAACAAAATGTCAATCAAACTGACCGCTTTCTTAGAGAAAACAAATATATTGCGCTTAGAACTGGAACTTAAATTATGGATGATAACGAATTCACTCATAAAGAATCAAAAGCAGTTATATTGTTTAAATGTTCTAAACTGCAGGGGGTAAAATTTGCATTCGCCAAGCGAAACGGAAATTTTCCAATTGTCATAACTTCGTTTGTACAAATGTAAATGGAAATTTCTATGAGCGATTTCGCAAGGGTTCGCCTTTTTTTCGCGAATTGTTTGCTCCTCTAAGCTTCAGGCTTCTTGACTGTCTTCGGAAAGAGATCATGTTCTGTTGCGAATTAAGTTTTTTTTTCAGTTGCAATTATCCGTTCTCATTTACAATAAATTCGTGGTATTTCAGAGTGCCGGGAATTGTCATTCTTCAGTAAATCTAGTTTCTAGTTTTTTGGTAATCTCTATGTCATCTTCTTTCGCACTGAAAAGAATTACTGCTTCCTTTAAAAGATTCTCAGTCAATTCGAATAACTCCATCGGAGTTAGGATTGGATTCTGTGCTGAGCGCTGAGAGCTAAATTTTTCCGCAAGGCTGTTCAAATTTCCACCAATCCTGTCACCTGGACCATTTCCATCTTCAGTCACTTAATAAATTTTGTTAACAAAGCTAAATTTCTTCTTGAGTAACTTGCTTATGAGCTTTCGAAATGTGTACGCAGCTACAGTGTCCTGGCCGAAACAACCTCAGATGATTGACATGCTAAAATGATTCAGTTCGTTACGATCTTTGTAATAAATCACTACTGTTTATACAGTTGCTTTATTATTATTCCAATGGAAAGATTTTTCAGAATTTTGAATGATGAAAGCATAATTTTTAGCAAAGTCAAGCAAAATGGAGTACTGTCCTACTTTTAATATCACTTTAAGGTGCTTCAGAAACAAACCTTGTTGTTTTGCATGAAATGCGTGAGGTTTCAAGTTTTTAAGTTTAGTACAAAGTGCTTCAGCAAAAGCATCAGCGTCTGCTATTTCGGTCTTCAAAGTACTTCTATCAGTTTGCTGCCAAACTTGATACGTCACTGAGTCAAAACTATTAACGTCCAATAGATCAGTCAGGTACTTTAAAAAAATTTTAATGTCAGGACAAGATTCGCATTCATTAAAATAACAAGCGTCAGTGGGTTTACTACACATGATTTCTTCAAGGCAGTCATGATAATCTGACAATTGTGTGTCAGTTCCCTCAGTTAAATGTTTCATGCCAATCGCATTCAACATTAATGTTACGTTTCCATGATAACCGCAGACACAAACATTGTGAGTTCCACTTTCTACAGATAAAATACAGTGCTTTAGTCTTAGTTGTGGAAGTTTCCTAAATCCAATCTTTATATTTTCATGTAGGTCTACAAATCTGGCATATAATTCTGAAAGATTGCACAGAATCAGTCTCTTCTGTACTTGCTCACGAGAACCGTATAATTTTTTGATAAATATGAATTCTTTTTACCTGATATCTTTTGACTATTCTTGTCATCTTCGTACAAGTTTATTACCAAATTTTCAATTTCTTCTGCCAATTTTTGTTCTGACTTGGCTTTTAAAAATTGAAAACTCAACTTCTGGCAACTAACCCGCTAAAACCCGCTAAAAGATTTTCATCATTGCATCCTTCTTTTTTATTTCTCATTGGCTCTTTGATAGCTCTGGATGGCTGTAAATTGAGAATTCTACTGCTGCTTTTATATTGCAGGAGACTAAAGTCAGAGTAGAGTAACGCAGTGCAACGTTGTGCTTAAGGCCAAGAAATAATTGACAGTCTATGTGATTGCCTTTTGTTTCTTGGTACAATATGTGAAAAAAGTTAATATCTCTGTACGTGGATGCCTTTTGTTTTTCGGCGTTACAGGGGCTCAGTTTAATCCAGCCAATGAAAGGATGAATACTGTAAAATTTGTTTATATGAATTGTTTAAACTATTGTTATTGATTTGAGTCTTTCAAAAGTCTGTTTTATATGACGGTAATCAAGAAAATATACAGCAAAACCTCAAAAAAAAACATTATCGAGGGGCGAGGGGTGAAAGCTATTTAAAAAATACTTGTTTTACCTAATTTGTTTAAAACTATATGCAAAAAATTTCGATGCATTAGGAAGCGCTAAAATTAATTTTTTTACAGTTTCTGTACCAATGAAAAGTATTTTTAAATTAATCGAATTTAAACGAAAAAACATTGGTCGGTGCATGGGCTGGGCCGGCCGACCTGTCCGAGCACGCGGGGAAGGGTTTCGCTCGGATATCTTTTCATAAGTACATAACTATTTTCAGTCCCAAAACGCCAAACAAAAATTTTATAAGATAAAAGTCAAGCTTTCGTTGAAAAATACTTTAAAAAAGTATATAAACTATCCGGAGGGTATAAAATGTTAAATAAACATTTTAAGTAGCAATTTGTTCAAAAAATTAAAAAATTAAGAACAATAAATTTCATATAATGAAAGAGCATTAAAACATTAAAACTTAAAGAAAATTCAATTCACATTTGTAGAAAGGACGTTATGACCATTTGAAAATACCCGCTTTGCCCGAGGGATGCAAATTTCACCCCCTGCAGTTCGAAAAGGGACGGTATTGAAAGTCTATAAACTGGTGGATATACTACTATCATATAGGCAAACTAACTCTTAAAATTTGAAGGCAATCGGAAGATATAATTTTTAAATTTGGGGCAGTTCAGAAATAATGCCCCATATATTTGGCTGCGCTGCTGTATCATGCAGTCCAAGGGTCGGACGATAATTTCTGGCATTAATTTACAGTGCAATCTCTTTTTTTAATTTTAAGTTATATTTATACATTGTATTACTCTGCTTGTATCTCATATTAAACGATTGTCTGATTGGGTGTTGCGCTTGAAAAAAATACTGACTGGGCTTTATTGAAAGACTCGAGCCTCGAGGACTAAAACATGCTGACTTTTTATTGTAAATGCCAGATAATTAAAGCATTCTTATCCGTTCAGATGCGTGGCAACCATTTAATTGTAATTAAAATTTCATCATTAGTGGTATAGAGGAGTGCTTTTTATATTCACAACATCATAAAAGGAAGTGATCATTCGTTTAGGACCTACTGGTGCCCAAGCAATTTCTTCTCGATCCATTGCGGTACTATTGTGGCTACTCATGTCTACTTTTACACGTCTCCTTACTTGATTGATGCATTTATATATTCCACCAAGAAGATTCCTATTCTCGAGTATTGCTAATGCGACACCATCGTATGTGGATAAAACAATGCGTTCTTTGGCTGGCATAGGATCGTAGAAATGATTTCCTGTTAACATTTTAAGGTTCTGATTAGCGGAAAAAGTATATTTTCGAAGTTCGTATATCTGTTGCCGATTCTGATGAGAAATAAGCCGAATAAATTGAAGTTCTTCAAGTCTATATCCACGTTCGTCTGCAGAAGGAAGAATTTTAGGTGAAGCTGTGGACCTAGAAGGATGAGGTAGTCTGGCAGAAGGGGATCTTGACCTGACACGAGGAGGAGAGTCGGCAGGGGGATGATTCAGATCAATATCACGTTTATAATTTCTGTTAGAAGAAGAGGGGCGTCCGCTGTCGTGCAAACCAGCAAAGATGTTACGATCAGGTAAACTATTGGCCTCTGAACTTAACTCTTTAACAGGAGAGAAAGGATTACTTTTTTTAGATTTGATATGTTAGACTGTGGCATATGTGTAGATGAATGCGCTGCATTCAAATGCAAGATTCCTACCTCGCCGACATCCAAAAGCTTCTAAGCTTCAGTTATTCGTGTCGATGCTAAATATCTAGAATATTCTTGGTGACTTCATTATAAATTCCTGCCCTATAGATATCGATGGCAGAGGCATACGGGCCTAGGGGGGCTGAAAATAATTTTAAAATGCGTTTACTGAACCAAATCTATTTATTTAGATGGGTCATACAGGACCACTAATAAAAGAGGGCTACCGAGCCACTGTTACAAGAGGAAGATGCCTCTTTACTTTACGGATATCGAAAACATTATACACCTGGCGTCATATAAAAATATAATATATTAGCTCTTATACCTCTGGTATACATGCATGTTTTTAAATCAGCAATTAAAAAATATAAACATTTCTGGACTTAGAACCACTCCCTGGTTGACTTCTTTCATTACAACTATCGAGCCAAAGATGACTTTATTTCCCTTGATCGCCTGCTACCCAGAATAACTCCGGAAATCATGGACAATTTCACTATTACGAGCAAGGAAGGTTTGGAAGGCTTGGAGAAAAAGGCTGGTGAATTCAAGATCAGTGTCTCCAAGGAAAAAAAGAGGGGTTAAGTTATGGCTATCGTTTATATCAATGAGCAAGAGACCAGGAAACTTTTAGAGGCTAGGCGAATGAAAGTTTGCTTGATTACAAAGGACCCGAACGCACTATCCTGTGCTACAAATATGGTGAAAGTGGACGCAAAGCGACAAACTCCAAAGTCAAAGTCCAAAATATACTGAATTGGAATGCCGTCCAGATCGAGAACAAAATTTTGCCTCAACGCTTATCAGCGGACCGTATCTACAGTGGCTCAGAAAGACCCTAGAAGGTTTGTTGAGACCACGATACAGTTAATATGCCAAGTCTGTGACGCATTTATGGCCACCAAAATACCATGCGACAATCAATTTCCGGCCTATTAGTGTTTGGACGTGATTGCTAATTGCCGTAGACAATGCTATTTTTGAGATACTAGTTGAGAGTAGGTTAGGGATTCAATTCTTGACGTCGAGTCTGCCAATGTCTCAAAGTTCATGCTGAGAAATATTTTAGATAAATGCGTAGGCTTATGTAAAATCGACGAAGAAAATGCTAACCAACCTTAGTAAATAAGTAGAGATAATAAAACTATAATAAAATAGAGATAGAAATTTACGCAGAAATTCTTTAGATAAATATATCGAGCTTGATAAATTTTTCCGTTTAGGATTTCTATAAAATATTTAGAGTTCCAATTGCGTAATATAAGAAAGAGAAAGATAGCGATAGCCATATAGAATTATCATATTGGATTTATGTATCACTATTTTTAAAAAAGATAAGTGAATTAACCTCGAGATGTAGTAAAATAATTTTAAAAAATATTTACTTACTCTCCCGAGTTATCTCTCTGTATATTTGTGTTTTAAAGGATTCTGAATTTTAATCAATACATCTAGAAACACGTGACATTCATTTTTTACTATTGCCTAGTATACTTTCATGACCTCATCAAGAATTAACTAGAAACATAGTATGGATACAAACCAATACAACTGTAAACATGCTTTCTAATAAAAATATATCTTCATCTTTGCTTCAAAGTTATGGAAATTTTTAGACTGCAGAAGGATGCTTTTTCGGAGTTATTTGCGCACTAAATAAATAAAGGCTGGAATTTGTCATTAAATATGTTATCTATATAGAAACAATAAATCAAACTTTATACGAACAAAAGTAAATGTCATAAATATTCTTCTAAATGAAGTTTCAACTGTACGCCTGAATTTTTTTTGCATAATTATTTAGAAGGAAGTGATGAATAATCTTTACTTTCTTTATAACCATACGATGCAGTAAAAAATGGTAAAACAAAGAAAGCTATAGCCTTGCAAGTGTTAGCGCACTGTTATTTTTGTACGTCAGCTGTACAATTTTCTCAAAGTCAGTAAAGTAAAGATAAATCTTCCTTCTGTAAAAATGGCTTAGTCGGCCTCTAGTACTATTGGTCCACTATGCCACATCGAAGTACATAGATATAACTCAGTGCGTATGAAGCACTGACGCTAACTGCTTTTCTACAAACTGGGATGTGGACACGAACCACTACAGCTCAGAAGCTTCACGATGTCGGTACTCTTATGGCACTTTTATTACTCATATGAGCCACGAAACGGTACTAAATTTTTGTAGGTACAGATTAACATTAAAAAAAGAATTATTTACA
The DNA here is from genome assembly GCA_010014905.2 of Druon quercuslanigerum. Taxonomy (NCBI): domain Eukaryota; kingdom Metazoa; phylum Arthropoda; class Insecta; order Hymenoptera; family Cynipidae; genus Druon; species Druon quercuslanigerum. The sequence goes on from JAAAKG020067458.1 coordinate 38,793, forward strand.
TTTAAACAATTATGAAAATGAAATATATGTACTGCCATTGAAACCGATATTTAAATGACAGATACTATAATTACCAACAGGATTAGCACAAAGCGCTAAGATAAAACACAGTATGCCAAGTAAAATCCACATGTTTTTAAATATAACAATCCACTTTTAAGGAATTTCGAAAAGAGTTTGCATAATGAAGATTGTTACAAAAATTCACTTTATATAAGTATAGTAGCTACATTATTTGCCCTTCTAATTTATTGAGATTTATGACCATTTCTACAACAATGAAGAACAAAAATTAAAAACTGCGCAATATAAATATTAATATTTGCTAAAAGATATCATTATATTTTAACTATCGGTTTCCATGTACCGTGCACCCCAAATCCAATGTTTTATTTCATTACCTTTTACTTCTTCACGTTTAATTATTTCTTTTAAATTCTTTAACTTCTCCTGAATGAAAACTGAAATGATTTACTTACTTTTTTTATTAAATTTTTCTGATAAAAAAAATAAAAAGTTGAAAATAATCCTATTAAACTCTTAATTCCTTTAGATTGTGTTATACGCTCTGAATTATGTTCAAGAGTTAGCATATTTTTAAAGGTTTAAAATCATTTGTTATCCACTGTATATTTTTTTTTAGTATTTTAAGCTTGTGAAACACCGTAACTTTTTTAAATAAAGTGTGATTGATTACCTACAATCAAGATGTCATATTTTTTTTTTATTTCTTTAGAACACTTTTAGTGCATTCTTTAACAATATTCAAATTTATTTGAAATTTTTTAACAGATTGTATTCTTTGAGTTTTTGTTGCAAGTTCTTGAACTCTTTTGTATTTTTTTAAAAATTATTTTGAATTATTTTATTAAAAAAAAGTTTAATTTTAGAACAAAAATATAAATACAGAACCAAATAGTGAAGACTGCAAAAAAAAAAGTTAAAATGCCCATCAGGAAGATTACTAATATCGCAAAAGAGATAAATTTTCAACAAACTTGTTAAATATTAAAGCCAAAAAGACGAATGGTTGAATTTTCAAAAAAAAAGTACAATTTTTCTACAGAAACTGTTTAATTTTAAACTTAAAACTATAAAGGGTGAAAAGCGTTACATACAATGAGGCATTCATTAAAAGGAGGAGAGAGTTAAGGGGAAGCATTAAAGACAAGAAATATATTGGCCCAAGCTTAAAATATCCTGAAATATTTTTAAAAGTTCAGATCGCCGCCAGAAAAATATAGTTTTCTAAAGAGCGATGAGTACAGTAAGGGGCAGAAGAAAACAGAGCTGAAGCTAAAGATCCGATGAAAAAGACGAAAGACTGAAAGAAACGCGTGATTTGATGGTAAAAGTAATTAGGATGTATGAAGAAAAGCAGGAAAAAAGGGGAGTGGAAATAAAGAAATATTTTAGTCGAAAAATGCCCGAATTTATGAAAGAAATGAGAAAATTCAAAGAAGTCAGGGAAAAGCTAGAGAAAGAGATGCAGACGTTGGAACAAAGACTAGAAAAGGGGCAAGATACTAATGAAAAGGAAGAGGAGTTAGAAGGTAGGATAAAAAAAATAGAACGCCCAAAACAGTAGTTTCGAGGAAACGAAAAAAAATAAATGGCGATGTTAAATCTCACTTAAGAATAGACAGACTTAACTCATCTGATAACTCTGGTAACTCTGATAACCAAGCAAAGAAAAAGGGTGAATTCTAATAAAAGGGATTTCCGGAGGATTCACAAGATTACCTTGTCGGCTGAGCGATGTATCTTAAGTCTCGTAAGGGAGACAGTTTGCTGAATATTGTGAATGCGGATTTAACTCGTCCAAAAGCACTATAAGTTAGGAGCGTATATCTAAGAAAGAGAGACTTCTTGAGGATTTACAAGTTACCTTGTGGGCTGAGTGGTTCATCTTAAGCCTGGAAAGGGGAGATTTTATTAGACCTTGTCAATGCGGGTGACTTTGATTTCGAAGCATCAACAATAAAGAGAGTATGCGTATCGGCTAAGTATTTTTACACCAATTAAGAAAAGATTTACTAAATTTAAATTGTAAAATAACATAGAAAAGTAATCAGAAATTTAAGAAAGTCGCATAATATTGCTACGATACAACAAAGAAAAATAATCTTTGGTACTTTCTTCACGATCTTTGGTTTACGATAAGAGATTGCTCAGAAATCAATACGGATCGATTGCTGAGGGAATACTGATCCACAGAAAGACGAAAGGTCGAGAGACGGTTCGATGGGTTTTTCAAAGAGAGTGAGTGAGATGGCCCAAAATGAGATAGATATAAAGAGTAGTCGAGAAAGTATTTATATATATATCCGGATCCGTTATCGCACACTTAACAAGTCAAAGCAACTGACCCATCTCGACTCTTCCAAGACCCTCCAGTTGCTGTCGACCACCCGCCCAAATCGTAAGAGGTCGAAGTATTTTGGAGAGAAGTCTACGAAGTTCAACATAGAATGAAAGAAGACTCAGAGAACATCAATAGCTTCAAGGACCTGTGAGATGACCTCATAAAAACACCTGAGGAAGAATGCACAACCATCGCTACCGAGGAGGTGAAAAAAGTATTGAGAGGTATGAAAAACTATTCCGCTGCAGGACCAGATGGTATCAAGACCATT
>JAAAKG020067459.1:0-17497 GCA_010014905.2 Druon quercuslanigerum
TCCCCTCCCTACCGAGTGAGTCACGCCTACCCCGAAAGGGAAACGGCTTAATGGTGTAATAATAATAATAATAATTCGTCTTCTCCACAGTATGACATTTTCCCGAAGAAATAGAGAGATCTCAGAGATCGCGAAGAGAAGAACAAAGTGAAAGTTAAATTGAATAAAAAATCATTTTTAAAGTAACATTGTGAGAGATAATGGGACTTACGCCAAAAAGAACCGAAAAACTTGAGAAGTAAGGGGACTTATATAAAAAAGAACCCGAAATGTGAAAGGCAAGAAACTCCCACCGAAAAGCACTTCAAATTGATACAGGCAAAGAGATTAATACATCGGAGGCAAATGGGCTCACCAATAACCATCTGGAAATATAACAGTCCAGCAAAACCGACCACTAAAATAGCTTATTATTTTATTATTAATTATGGTTTTCCTACAATGGAACCGTTTTGAAAATTTAATATTGAAAATAAATAAATCGTTCTTCAGATACATCAGAGTGAAAATACAGCACGCTCAGCAGCGCTGCAGCTAGTTGGCGCGGGGCACCCGCGCTCGTACTAACTCATACAACTCAACCAATACTTTCCATCCCATATTCGTTTTGAGATGCTTTCCATGAGAACAAATTAAGATTTTTTTTATCCTAATTAAAAAAATAAATAAAAAAGGCCGATTTTGTAGAAAAACTCAAAAACTTTTTTAAAAATGGAAAATCAGGTGAAATAATTTTGTCATTGCTTGATGATTATTTTTATTGTAAGCCTCATGGTGCCACTAGCACTATAATCCGGCAAAGTATGAATAAGATTGGCGACATCAAAATGTTAGGCGGGGACACTTGGCAAATTTTACCCCATATAACGTGCATTTTTGTTTCTCCAAGAAACAAAACTTCTTTCTTCTCTCTGAGGCATGCCCACAATTTAGATAAGCATACAACTTTAAAAACTCTTTGCATTAAGAATAATCTAGAAAAACCCAAAAAAAAGATAAACTGTGCGGTTTTTGAGCAAATTGACTTTGAATATATTATGACAAACGGCCACCATTCGTCCATAATTTTGGATGACAAAATGATTCTGCGAGTTTAGCATAGATTTCCTTTTCAGTTTAAAATGAATTCGGTCTCAAGTATAAATCTAGAGAGTATGAGGATATAAAACTAACAGTTCAAGGAATATATTATTTGTGATAGGTATCAATTTTAAAAAGAAATATCTTACTAATTAGAGGCCAGATAACGCTACAGCCGACCATGGCAATTAGCAAGAATTTAAAAAATATTTTTTAAAAATATATACAGAATAGGTAAAAATATTTCAAAATATGAGAAAAATTAATATTTCCGCGATTTACTGGAAATAAACTCAAGGAATATTTTGATGCTAAAAGCTCAGATGTAATTTTCTTCACCTAATTTTTTATACTTGTTTACCTATATGGACTCAAAACTTGATATGCTATTATTAAAAAATGTGTCACAAATTAATTTTACATGGGTAAAAATTAATAAATGGGTAAGTTAAATATTACAAATTTCGTATGCACTTACTTCTGGATCCAGAGGCAACCAAAAAAATGGAAACTAGAACAGCGAAAACAATGTAGTTCGTCATTTTGTGCGTGGGAATGAAACTGATTTACTGGTTTTCTTTAGATTGCAAGACTTGAATGATTGTTTTGGAAAAAATTGTGGCCCCTTATATATGCCTAAAATTGCCATGCGAAAGTTGAAAGAAGATTTATGTTTCTCATATATCAATGTAGTTGACTCACCTTATCAATCAAGAGTAAATATTATAAAATTAGGCAGGCACGTGTATGTGCGGATCATCCAGTTAGTACTTTGGAAAATGATATATAGTAATTATATGTGAGGCTAGTAAACAAATAAGCACGAAATATGAACTGAAGCCTGCAGTAAATTCTGCAAACAGTGAATCAAGTATATCCTAAAAAATCTTTCGTAATTTTAGGAATTTCTCATGAAAATTTTTTTATAGATTAAGACTCAGTACATAGTTGCTTTTGATATTTACGGTTCTTTCACTTTGCTGAAATGATTATTCCGTTAAAATTTACACATCAAATTAAGAAGATTATTTTTCTGATTGATAAAGCTAAACATTGCAAAATTGAGGTGGATCGTAAAATCCCTGTTTCGCGTGTTAAGAAAAGATAGGTAATAAAAGAGGTCATCAAATGCTAAGAATATAATTTGTAAGAAATACTGTACAAATTTATTCGTTTCTCTTTGGTATCTATTTTAGTTTTTTAATTGTATGTTATTCCTGCATAAAACGTGAACTATTTAATTATATATTTATACATAATGTGACTTAAAATAAGGAAGTTATGTAAAAATATGGGTAATCAACAAAATTTGTATTTTCGTTATTTTTTACACCTGCTTGATGTATTAGATAATTATTATTAAAAGGAGTTCCTTTACCTTGAAATGATCATCAGCAAGAAAGATGCTGACTACGTAAATTAAGGTACAGGATAGTGGATGGATTTAATTATTCAGTAACATATTAATTGTTTTCTTTTTTAAATACGATTAACTTAAGGGATCGTTCATATATTACGTAAGGCTGTTTTCTTTTGTTTAAATGAAGATGAGAATAAAGTTGCCATTAAATAAAAAATGACACAACGATATAAACAAAAGAAAACATCCTTACGTAATATGTGAACGATCCCTAAAGCAAAACTGTCCAAGACGGAAGGTATCCCAGGTTATTTCTCACCGATGTTGACGATCTTGAATCATCTTGTAGTCCACAATAAAAAATATAATTGATGTGTTTTTGTCATATCTGCGGAGAAAAATTTGAACAGGTGGAAACAACACCTCAAACATTGGTTGTGAAGAGGTGATTTTATTGCTTTACATGTAAGCACGCAATATTTTTCAACTCAATCAATCGGAAAATTTGCCATAATGAGTGATGAAAAACGCTATTTGCTTTAGGTGTTTAACAATTTTTAAAGAACTCGAGCAAATAGTACAATAAATTAAAATATTTCAATTTGATGAAAATTTTGTTTGAATCAAAAAAATTATTTCTTTGGTATATAGTGAAGCAAATATTTGCTTGAATCAAAGAAATTTCATGTTTGTCCTTATTTATTTGATTCACAAAATTGTTTGCTAAGATTTAATTAAAATAATTTGTTAAAGTAAAATAAATCTTCTTTTATTTGACTTAACCTCCAAAATGAGCATTCTTAAACAAAATTATTTATAAAATCATTTATGTGTTTTTTTGTCAGTTATAGTTATCGTTATATACGCAAAATCAGAAAAACATATTTATGATAATGTCTAATTCTGGTTAACATCGATTTGTCCCTCTCTTATATTAATTTAAAAAAGAAAACATAAATTAAAATTATTATAAATTAACCAGAGTTAGACATTTTAATATGTAGGTCTTCCCATTTTAAATGTATGCAGCGATAATTACAATGAATGAAAAGCATATTATCGACTAAGTAAAGAATTTTTATAAGAAGTTTAAAAAGAAGATATATTTCAGGGAAAGCTGGAAAGTTATACATAATAATATGCGGAAATTACTTAGCTGGAAAATCTTTACTTATATCCAAAATAAAAGTCCCAAGATTCAAGTATTTCTGACATTGGATTATTTGAGTCCATTTTCTATTGAATTTTTAGTTTTCCATCAGAAGCGTTAGGAGCATACCGCACGTTAAAAAAATAATTGACATCATCGCCATCCCCTGTATTTTTTATTTGTATCAAGTAAATATTTTATGCATTCAAATAAACAGATGTTTCAAAAATGCGTTGTTTAATCAAAGTCAATTTTTCGTTTAAATCCAACAAATTATACTTACAAAATTGTTTATTTTAATCAAGTAAGGTCAATATTTCCCATTTCGTACAATGAATTAAATCTTTTTTGATTAAAGCAAAAAATATGTTTCTTTGAATGATATATGAATTCATACGAATTCTGTTTTTTTCATTCAAACTTTTATTCTGCATATGAGATAAATTATCTATCTAAATGTAAATTAGCGAAATTTCAGTACTTGCTTGCGAAATCCTACGGATTCAATAAAAGTAAAGTGCGTCAATAAGGAACAGTAGAAAATTACAAATTCCTTTTTATTGCAATAACTTGAAAAGAATATTGCCAAACTTGCAAATACGTCATCTTCATAAATTTTAAGTCTATTTACTATTCATTGCTTCAAAATGGAAATATTAGTAACTTCTAGAGAAACTTTGTAAATAAGGCGATTGCTTAAGATTTCGAAACAGTAAGAAGTTAATGTTGTAACGCTTGTAAATACTAAATATGCTATGTCACCTGCAGTCCAATAACGCATTTAAAAAATTACTGCGTCGAAATGAATAAATTATAATTGTTTACACACTGAATCTATCTTGCATTACTTTCGTTAATATATGGACTCGCACAGAAGCACCGCGAAATTTGATTAAAATTTTAAGTTGGCCATTTTATATATTGAAAAGAGTAATTGAAATCACCAAATAATTATAAAATATTTTCGGTAATTGACTTTACCCAGATAAATATATCTTCATGAAAATCTGCACAGAACCCGCACCTCTAGGTTTATGAACCGATACACAGAAAAAATCTGAGCTAAATTTTGCTGCCTCTTATTTAATTTTTATATTTTAGAATTTAATATTACCGAGACCAACTTTATGCATTTGGTTTTTGTTAAAGAAACAAATTTAAGTTCTTGTGAAGCAAAGAATTCTACACCTAAATTTCTTTCTAATATCCAACTCAAAATGAGTCTAGATATCATACGAGATATAAGCAGTTAAAATTACGTTAAACTATTTAATATCTATGTGGGACGTTTCAAATTTCCCTGTATAAAATTCTGCAAGGCTGGATGGTTCCACGTGGACATTTGCGCCTTAATTCACATTGAAATTCACATCGAATTCTTCACAAAAATATTTCCACCTAAGAAGTTAAATAAGCTTGTGATCCTTTTACGAGTCCATTAAAGAAATGCTGAAATACCACTATTCTCTCAGCGTCTATACACTAAGTTTACACTAATTAAAAAAAATTGCACCTTGGAATCCCAAAGTATCACTTTTTTTAATTAGTGTAGTAATTATGTTGATAGAACGTCACTTTACCATTTTCATCTACTTTGCTTTTATATTAACTTCCATAAAATAAGATTAAGCGACATTCAAAATAAGTAAATATAGGTTTACAAAAAAGGTTCGTGATGAAATATCAGGTCTCCAAAAAATTTACGTTTCCGCTTTTTTACAAAAATACAGAAAGCAGCAAATGTAGGTTGCCTAATCAGAAACTTATCATGATCGTCAGCAAAAAAAATCCTGATTATACTTAATAAATGCGTACAGCCAATTTCAAAATTCATCCGACTTTTATGATACGATTCATAAAATGGACGAAACTAGATGCAAAGCTAATTGCTAAAAAATTTTAAACAAAAATTTAGTATCCATTTAGAGGAAAAATGGCTTAGATTCAAATAGCTTATTTCGCCAATGATACATGGTGTTTCAGCTTCAATTTTAGGCAAATGCTGCAATTCTTATCCTATTTTAATGATGAGGGGCTGATTTTATTCTTTAAACGACCCATTACAATTTTTTTGTTTCGGTTTTATATTTCTATACATTTTTAAATAATTATACAATTATTATTTTTATAAATAAATTTAATTTTAATAATTGCAACCAAACAGAATAAGATATATGATATAAAACGATATAAGAATTGCAGGTTTGACCTAAAATAAAGCTAAGGTTGTAAGATACATATAAATTTTTGTTAATAAACAAGCTCAACATACACTACTTCTGTATATACGCAGAAATTAACATTCAGTCTATTTTTATGGATTTTATACGAATTAATAAGAAATGACTTATGAAAAACCAGTCAAAGAGTCTCCATATAAAACGGCCATAACATTTTTAATTTAAAAATAATCACACAGTTTACCTTTATAAAACTCCAGGTTATGTTTCTAGCCTCAAAAGAATATTCGAGAATCCGCAAAAATGACTACTAGCACTTTTAACTTAACGACTCCAAAGTGTCGTCATGTAAAACAGCCAAAACTTTTTTAATTGCGAATAGTCATACAAACCACCTTCAAAAAACACCAGTTTATGTTACCAATCCTATAATAATATTAAACAATTACCAGAGTCCACTCCTTATACTATTAAAAGAACAATTTCTAATTTACCTTATGCAAATCAACCATATGATTTGTATATTAAAAGTAGTCACACGGGTCTTTTTAAAAGAAACTCATGGTTATGTTTTTAATACAATAATAATATTCAAAGACCCTAAAAATTCACCCTTAGTTATTTTGATAAAACAATTCCAAAGTGTCTGCATGTAAAACATAAGATTATGGGGTTCGGGAACATAACGTGAATTCTTCTATAGGTGACTTGTGAGACTAGTCTCAATTTGAACATTTCATGGTTTGTTTTACATAAAGACACTTTGGAAATGTTTCGTTAAAATTGCTAGGGCTGGTTTTTGCGCATTGTCGAACACTCTTATGAGGTGGGACACGTAACATGGACTTTTATAAACTGTGTGACTATTTTTATTTTCGAAATTTAATTGGGGTTTTACCTTAAGACACTTCAGGATTGTTACGTTAATAGTAGTAGGAGTGAATGTTTCAGTGTTTGGCAGTAACGCGTTACCAGAAAAGTTACTTTTTTTATTAACGGTAAAGGTAACGCGTTACAGTTTTCTGGTAATGGAAATGCAAAGTAACGCACGTTACCGGTCATTGCTTCATAAAATGTTTTAATATGTTTAGCATTGCATTAAATATTTCAATGTCAAGAAAACCAATCCGTATGGCGGTCCAAAAAAGATATATTTTGTAATTTTTTATAAATACTGGCCAGAAATTTGTTCGAATCTACACAAAAATAAATCCATAAACAAATGATATATAAAGGTGCCGCAGGCCTCATATGAAGTTTAAAACGTATTTCCCATAAAAAAAGTTTTTGTACATTTCATTTAGAATCCTTAATGTTATCTTATTCAAAAAAAAATTTGTGTTCAATATGATCCACGCAGAAAATTTGAAAGATATTTCAAATATCTGTTTTATCTCAGCAAAATATATTCGCAAAAAAAGAGATTATTTAAAATATAGTTTTCTCTAATGTTTATTTATGTTTTTTTAATAACTGAGATGGCGAAGGAAAGTTGAAGATTTTAGAAAAACCCAGAACTTTTTAGCTCTTATTTAGGAGAAAATTGTTATAAAAATATTAATTTCTTAAACAGTTTTGTTGTTAACTTTTAATAATTATTACCTCACTGAGTGAAAAAGGGACAGAAAGGTAAAAATTATCAAAAAACGCAACTATCAGGCATTAATATAGATGAAGATAGTCACGAACAACAATAATTTGTTTAAACCATCATTTTTGTTAAAAAAAAAAGAGAATATTATTATAATAATAAGAAATTGTTTAATCAAATATAAAATTTGTGGAAAAATCGGGACTTTCTAACTCTATTTTATCATAAAATTGCTAGAGGCAACATCCAATTATTAATATGAAATTGTTTTTGATATACCAGAAACATTTTTAATGAAAAAGGCCGCAAAAAATTAAAATTAGCCTCGAAATTTTGCAAAACCATCTTTTTCATTTATGGTTTTCTTTGGGATGCTATAATAAAAGAGACTTATGGGCGTGATATTTAAAATGTGATATTTTATTCATATTCTTTGGCTATTTGTAAAGAGAAATGTTGAATTCCAACTGGATTCAGCTAATATTGAGGATTTTCAATAAAATATTTTTCAAAAATATTTTTTACTCCGGTATTCATAAGAATTCGAACAAAAATTTCAATGCATTTTTTAACCACCCTACATTGTTCTATACAGCCGGATTGATACTTTTAGACAAAATACATCGCATTGGCGATGAAATTTTCGAAAAATTGGTACTATTTAAAAAATATGAAGGTTTATGGAAAGCCTTTAATAGAAAGCAGCATAGATTTCTAAACTTAATAATAGTTTAAATAAAAAAACATCTTATGGACAAATTCAGTATTTTTAAAATTACTTTACCTAAATTTAAATATAATATTCAGGTTTATCCAAATTTTTAATGAAATGTACCAAATTCTTAAGATTCTTTTTGGAAATTCAAATAATGTATTAAATATTTATTTTAAAAAGTAACGGCAAGGTAACGCGATACTTTAAAAAAAAAAGTAAAGGTAACGCGTTACAAATTTGTAGGCAGTAACGGTAACGTTAATGCATTACATCCCGTGTAAAAATTCAAATCCGGGCAGTAACAGGCCCTGAAAAGGTTGCCTTATTATAAGTAAGGTCCGGATCCGTCAATCCTATGAGGGCCATATAGCGTTCTGTTACGCTTGATATGAAAAGGGCCGTATCAGGAAACCTTACAGGGTTTCTGCCAGGCAGCCTTTTTTGTGCCTTTAAAAAAATTAAGGCCCTTTTCAGGGCCATATTTTTTACCGGTCAAATTCCCGATTTTTTTAGAGTACGGTGAAAGGAATATAAAAATGCATATATAGAGCTCAAACGTTCTTTTATAATTGTAAATTATTCTATATTAAAATATCACGTAAATAGTTAAGCTAGCATTTTTAAACATTTGGTAATAATTATTAAAACAGACCGTTACATTTGGTTTCAGAAATCAATATTCCATAGTTTTTTGACATATTTGAATATATATAGAATATAATTGCAAAATATCATCTAGCTTTGGTTAAGCCATTATAGTTCTTTAATTGAACAATAAAACCTATAAAACCCTACCCCTAGTTCTAGACGTGTCAGGATGTCCTCGTGATCCCCAAATTTTCGCTCTGCTAGATATTCTCTATATTATTATCACCATCACATAAATATGAACTAAAACTGAATTTAACTAAATAAAACTAAAAACCCATTTTCTTACAATGTACTAAGCTGATTCTTCAGTATCCTCATTAAAAAGTAGTTCCACTGAACCTGCGCGTTCCTGGATTTCATTTGATTCGGGTGATTTATTGTGAACAGCTCTTTTTTGTTCATAAGGTTTTTACCGGCAACTTTTTTCTTCACCGTAAACTTCAAAATCACATGGCGGCTGAGGTATTTTTTTTTAAATATTGGTCAAACTTTTTGATATATTTAATTCCCGATGAAAAAGATAGGTCAAAGAAGAAGTCTGCAAACATAGAGGCATATAATTAACAATTGTAATTATAGAAAATATAATATATAAATAATTCGGAATTGTGATATACTTACAAATTCTGCTCGAAAAGCATTATCAGTGTTTAGCATAAAGTTAAAATCATGAAATTCGTCTTCCGTCTGGAAGGGAACATTGAGCTGATGCTTCTCAGTGAAAAACTTTTCTTTTGTTGCTTCTGTTTTTCCTAAGTGGGGCAAAATCAATCTTTGATTTGCTAGGACTTCCTTTATGTCAATCGATAATCCTTTTAGAGCAGATAAAACAAGAGGAAGATCTGAAAATAGAAATTAATTATACTTTCAAATAGAAATTTAAATTGATCAAATTTTGAATTAATATTAATCAAAATTTAATATATAAAAACAATAATTTACTACAATGGATAATCAATGAATGTAAAAATAACGAACTAATTAGTTACCGTCAATCCGCTTAGTGTCACTCCTCTTACTTTGGGGTTTTTCACGAGAAACTGAATCAGTGTTTTCGTCATTCTTTCACGTACTCGGCTTTGGTTGCTCAAAGGTAATTTTCCGTGCTGTATAAATGAAAATTGCTATTTTATTCGAAAAGTCACAGTTTCCGGTTTTAGAAGTGGACGGCGTATTATTGAAGCCAAGTTCATCGGTTCTATTTTTTTTTATGATGGTGAGGGTACAATTGCATTTGCTTACTTTCGCTTTTTATGCCCTTCTTCTTTTCTTTTACTGCTGCTAGGTTTATTTTTATTTTTGTTTCCCATATCGGAATCTGTTGAGTCGGTGGTACTGTTTTCAAGGTCGTAGTTTTCATCTGTCTCTAAATCAATTGGACGTACAGAACGCATGATTTCTTTCGTGTTTTCAGTAACACTCAGTTTTTTCGTCTTCAAACTTTTTTCTATTAATGAAGGTTTCTGCTGAGGATTAACTCTTCCGAGTGTGTCGTGAACACAAAATCCTCAATTTCCAAACGTGTTACTTGTGATAATGAGTTACACTTTTAAAACGTTAACTTTTATCTTCTAATATGGAATTTTAGGCAGTAGAAATCAGAAAATGCGGGATATAATTAATCAATTTCACTTCAATCTTATACGTTTCAATATTCGGAGCACCCTAATAATCATACATTGATATAAATTTTTAAAATGGTTTAGTTTCAAAGACATAATGAAAAAAATGGTAAAAGACCAAAACATTTTTCAGTAAAAAAAAAAAAAAATAAAAAATCATGTGGCACTTCGAAACTTGTAAAAATATTATGTAATGTATTGTAACCAATCTTGTTAAGTGTATTATATAATAAATATATCATACCGGCTTCACCCTTTACTTCTATAGGGTACGTCGTTATTCTCTTCATCATATGGAGGACCCATAAATTTGGTGACTAAACAGCGTTTTTTAGGACAAAAATGGACCCATTGCGTTCGGGTACAATCAACATACGGTTTTCTCTTTTCCGCCTCCGTCTCAGGAACAAACTAGATCAGAAAATACTCTTTTAGTGTGGCCATGTTCTAAACCTTAAAAAAAATCTGTTTATGATTTCAGGACATTTTCTTAAATTAAACTGTTTAATATGACGCGAAAATATCCTGTAGTTTGTAGAGATTATCCGTATAAAATTTAAATTTCAAATTTATTACCTATTTTCCATGGAGACAAATTTAATTTGTTTCCCTAAAACTGCTAAAGTTGGTTGTTGAGGACTATTAATAATGGATAATGATCGGGCTCGCGAATTATATTACTGGCCCGGACAGGGTATTTTTTGTATAGGGAGAGGTTTTAAGGATTGAATTTGGTAGCACAAATATGCGCAAATTAAGCTGAAGATATTGAGTCCAATTATGATTGATTTTGTCCTGTGAGCGTGCTGTTTTGAAATATTGTATTGGCCTGGTCAGAGTGTTTTGTGCATAGGGTTTAGTTTTCTGTGTCATTGATTATTACTAGTATGGGCTTAGGGATATATTTTAGAGTTCTGCGAAGATGACTGATGGTGCTACTAATACTCTCAATATGCACTGAGAGATTTAGAGGTTATATGTGTTTTAAAATATCCAGAAAGGTCCCTTAATTATGAATATCCAGAACACTTTTGGAAGAGTTGTTCCTTAATTGTTTAAACTAGTTTTTGAAAACAAAAAAAGTGATCATGAAAGAAAACCTGAAAATGTACTTTGGAAGGTCTTAATCAAAAGAAAACTTTTTCTGTTATAAAAAATTTAATGAATACTAAAATTGACATTTTTTCAGGTAGATGTCTCAGCACCTATTAAACCGAAAAGATTTAAAATAAATGCACATTGCTTTTCAAGGCACCTACTCTACACGAGAAAAAGAAATATTCCAATCGAAATAAAAATTTTTATAAACAAGTTTTAAAAATATCCTTTTTGAACAAGTATGCGTGGACTGTGCAACTGTCCAGACACTGTTGTTCAAAAAGGCCGGTTTAAAAAATTTTACGTAAGCAAAATAAGTTTTATTTCACTCGGGAAATTTTTATTTTCTCGTTAGGGTATATGTCTTAAAAAGAAGTTTGCATTTATATTGAAGTTTGGCCATCCAATAATAAGTGCTGAAATATCTAACTCCAATTATATCAATTTTAGCGCAAACCTAATTTTTATAATACTTGAACATGCAAACGGTTAATTGTACAAAAAGTAAATGAATTTATGAATTAAAATAAATACATGAATTTAATAAACAGAGATGTTAAGCCACAGATCTTGATATCTGTCTATAAGGTTCAGTTCTTGGTAGACTATATATATGTTTTACCAAAACAATTTCATAATTACTATCTTCGTTTTTAAAAACTTCTTCAAACAACTAAAAACCAATTTTTTAATAATTGTCCAAGATATAAATAATTAGGGGGTGTTTTCGACATTTGAAGCCAAATTTACCCACTAGACTTATCAGTGTATACAGAAGTGTTAGTGGCGACTAATTTATTATGTAATTAGGTTTAATTTGAAAATACGGTAACTTGTGTAATGATTCTTAATTTGGAAACTTTTTGGCCCTTTTTAATTAAAGGCAGCTAAGATAGGGTTCACTAAATGTTCCTGGGGTAATTTTTTGCGGATGAAGATGATTGCACGAATTCGCAAAAAGTAAAAGGAAAAATTTGAAACCATATCAAGTTAAATTAGGATAATGGCGTAAGGGGTGGCCCTTTAGGGTTGAGGTTGATTGCAAAAATTTTCTCAAGTTAAAAATAAAAGCCATGAAAATTAAAAACAAAAGTATAATTCTCTACATGTAAAGATTTTTAAAATTATTTTGTAAATATATTTTCATAAAATTCAATTTAATTTATTTGATTTATTTCTATGACCTGTTTGTTCAAGTTCATTTTTTTACTTTATAAAGAAAATTCAGAACTTAAAAAAATGTCAAACATCACAGTTTAAGCATGAAATCAGGTAAAATCGAATTGACAAATCAGCTTTGAGCTCTGGTCAAGTGAACCATTTCTAGAGGTCCGTCGAGAGTATACAATAAAAATAGAATATTAGGGGAACGAATAGATTTTTATTGTAAATAAAAGAATGATTTCACTGAAATAATTTTATTCAATTCGTACAAACGAGATAAAACTGTATGCGATTGAATTATAATGATGAACCATTGCTATAGGTCCGCTCAAAACTGGAATAGTATGTTGCTGTAAAGTAACTAATATTTCAAAAATATATTAAAATGTCATATGAAGGGAACTAATCGTTTTTTATTTTTTAAAAAGATTTATTGAATTAAAATATTTATTTTTTAAATAAACAAACTTTTTTATTGTGCCACAACAAACTTTGTTAACTTGAATAAAAATATATGCGATCGAATTCTAATAGCAAAAAAGACTATTTTTTATTTTCTTAAACATTTTGTAAGAACTTATTTTTATTGCTTCATTTAAATGTTATAAGGCCATAACGACTTACGCATTTGTAATTGCGTTCCATATTACGTATGATATATCGGGTTAGCGGACATTCCGATGTTTTAAAAACGTCATTCAAACGATAATAAATAACTCAACAATCTGTTTTTATTGAATTTTATTTTAATTAATATCAACTAATTTTTTAATAGATTTTTTAAATCTATTAATTTTCATAAAATGAAGCCGTACATAGTTAGCTCATCAATGTAAATCGAAAGTCACTGCAACGTACATTCCAAACTAGACTACCGAATACTTAAAATTATCATGAGAGTCAAAACATTCTTCAAAATTTTGTAAAATTCTTATTTTTAAGATACGAAGTGTCTCGTTGACGCTATTTAAACTCATAGCCCCTGCTTTAGACTTTTAACTTCTAGAGAATGAAACATTGGAGCCTACTTTGAATCCATTTCAATCGATAGGTCCTGCTTTGAAACTTTAGAGCCTAAAGTCTTCACATTCAAGACTGACCCCACTTTGAATTTGTTTAGCCTACAATGTTCGAACTTCATGAAAATAAAGTAAAAATTATTTGTTACTCAGGTTAATTTAACTCACTGGTTATCTTAACGACTGAATGTACACTCATTTAACAAAAATATTTTAATCAATATTCAACCTAATTGTCATTAATTATTTATATATAAAGAAATACTTCTTTGCAATGCTCAATCACAGAAAAATATTTTCTTTTAACTGAAATTGCAGAAAATTTGTAATGGAATAATATTCATCATGGAAAATTAATAAATATTGTCGATTAATAAGTCATTATCAATATTTTTACCAATAATTTATGAATGTGCGTGCATTCTACAATCATGTAGGTAGTTGAGAATCACAAAAAATTATAAGAAGAAAGTATTTTCTATTCCTAACAAACAAATATTATAAATTAAATTTAAAAATAATGAAAAATATACTGAAATATATATTTAATAATTATGATTAAATTTACTGATTGTTATTTAATCCAAGAATCACTTTTTCAACGGTTTGTTCATTTTTGTTACTAAACAATAACATTTGAGAGTTTATGAAACATTTTCTTACATAAATATTAGTATTCACGTTTCTACCACTTGATTTAGGAGGAAAAATGATTTATTGTTGTCAGAAAACGTTTAATTTTTTAATTTTTTTAGCATGTTTGTTGAAGAATAAGAACAGACAAATGTATGAAGAATATACTTATCTACTTGCATGTCTACTTATCTCGAATTTTTGGATGACAAGACAATTGGTTA
Source organism: Druon quercuslanigerum (assembly GCA_010014905.2). NCBI lineage: Eukaryota > Metazoa > Arthropoda > Insecta > Hymenoptera > Cynipidae > Druon > Druon quercuslanigerum. The sequence continues at coordinate 14,488 of JAAAKG020067459.1, forward strand.
TAAAAATAGTACTGTTATTGTTAAGATAAACTTATTTCCTCATGATTATGAGGATGAATCTTGAACTTCATATTTGTATTTTTAGTATAATTATATTAATTAAGAGGCTGAACGACTTTTTAAAAATCTTTGCTTAATAGAGGTATAAAAAGATATTGTTATTGAAATCAACAAGTTTGACATTTTCTTCGTTTGAGGATCAAATAACACAGGATCAAATTTAAATATCTAGCCTCAAGTTCTTTTAAAGCGTATAACGTAGAATACTTCTAAAAACAGAGAAAAATTATATTGAACTCTTCAAAAATGGTTTAAAATATTTAACGACACAGGCGGTTTAAGAAAAGTACTTATTCAAATAATTGTTTCAGATTTTAAAAGATTTTGGACCTTAAAGTATTGGCGTTAGGCGTTTGGTAAATACTGAGTGTTTGCGTGTGATCTCGAGTTCGTTTCTTCGTACTTGCGGATTTTATCAGTGAACTATGCTTTAGCCTCACAATCAAAAAATACTATTATTAATATGTCTAAAAAATAATTACTAATATCCTTGATATTTATATCACATATATTATTTTATTTTTTCTGATAAAATACAAATCTTATTTTTATTAATACATATTGGTGTGAGATTATAGAGAACCTGCTTTGGAGCCACAAGTCATACATGTAGCAGTTTGAGCTTTAAAATAGGGTCTAATTTGTCTTAAATACAGACCCTACTTTGACGCTAAACGTGGAAAACGGCCAATTGCAAACACTTTTAGGGTCAAAGTAGGGTCTAAATTACATTGAAATCGCTGTTTATTTAGAACCTACTTTACCGTTTCCAGCACCTACTTGGGTAGGAGATATGGCTTTAAAGTAGGGCATAAATTTTGACTCGGGTTACACCTGAAACGCAGATTCAATACCGGGTGTTGGAATTTCAGGCAACTGAACAGGCTTTTAACTCTGCGTATTGAATTTAAAACCCTGATCAGAAGTTTCCATAGTTGTATGTAAAATATTGAAGATAAATCCGAAATTTACTATTATTTTCTATCAACTTTTAAACAGTATAGTTCTGATTCGAGTCCAGATGCTGGTTCTACTACTGGTTCTAGATCTGATTATGTTAGTGGTTCTGGTTCCAGTTCTGATAAGTAGTTTGCGCAGTAACTGGATGACTTGATCCTCCATTTTTATTCTCCGCTTTGAGAGTTAGTTTTCCGTAGGCAAATTTCTGCACGAGTTGTGAATTTTGCATTTGTTGTTGTTCTATAGCTGGGGTTTTCACTGGAGCCAGGGACTTGATCATGCTGTCTCGAGTCGAAGTATTTTGCACTATTTAACAATAATATGTTCATATTAAAATTTAATTATTTAGTGTATTTTCAAAATTATAATTTTCATAGTTTTCTAAACATTTTTGTCGTAAAAAGTTAAGAGTTTGTATCCGAGTTTAACGTGACAAATTACATGGTATTATATTCAGTGTTTTTATCATTTGGAAGATAGAAGGAAGCCCGCATAATGATTATTAAGCCTGATTAATGCATTTTTTAAATTAAATTTCTCGCAATGGAACTTAAAAAGCGTTAAATTGTGGAAAATCGTAGAAAACATTCTTTCAAGAAATAAATTGTTTATAAAATTTTGTTTATGATATAATATTGCAACTTATTTGACTAATTTTACTCTATAAAACGTAGGTAGTTTCAATATTTTTTCTGTTTTTGACGAGCATCAGAAACACGAAATAGAAAAAATAGCTATATTTTTCGTGACATTTTTTTATTTATAAAAGAATATAAATCCTAATTTAAAATTAGGTTCGACTACTCTTTTAAAAATCTTGTCAACTTTTTTTGAATTTTCTTTTGTGCAAATTAATCAATATTTGAGTGCTGCGCATTGTTTTGAACCAAACCAGTAATTTTTTCCCCACCGTGCTACGTGAAACAAAATACGGATTTCTGGAAAACGACACAAGATCGCAACACCTCTATTACCAGAAATATTAATCAGAATAGTTTTAACCAGAGAAAATTAACCAGAGCAGGGGCGGATCCAGCGAGGGGCGAGGGTGGGCGATCGCCCCCCCTGAGCCTACAAATATTTTAGCAATTACCGCCAAAGTTTTCCTTTTTTTTTTTTGTAGAACTTCAAGATAATATTTCTACGATCGCCCCCCCCCCTGAGTAGCTGTCTGCATCCGCCCCTGTTTCATTGCAAGATTATCGGCTGCGATAGAAACAACCAGGAAAAACTTTCAAAAGAAAATTTCTTGAACAATATTTTCTTGCTCACTTCATTAGAAAAAACAGAAATTGTTATTAACGAAATTTCAATAGAAAATTGTTTGAACCAAAATTTTAGAGAACATTTTTTTTCTCATTTCAACAATTGAAACAATCAGAAATGTTAGTAACAAAATTTCTATAGGAAATTTGATTACCCAAAATTTTCGAAATTAGGATTAAGATAATTATAGTCTAAACGTTTATGGTGTGTTGCAATGATAAAAAAAGTGTTCCCAAAAATTATTGTCATATTACTGTTGTATCGAAAAGTTGTTAATAACAATTTTGGTTGTTTCTTCTGACGGCGATAGCGTTGCAATAAAGAAAAATTCTGGAACTTTGTTGGTTCAAAAAAACTAACTTATTGTGAAATGAAGATTAATTACTTCTTAAACAATGATTATTACATTATTACACCGAATAAGTTTTAATTTTCTGTCACACTAACTCCTTTGAATTGTGCCCAGAAGATGCCACAAAAATGCAAAATTTTAATTGAACGTGAAATTCATGCTAAAATTAGTATTTCATATAATCTTTTAACATTAATTAGTTTTATTCCATAAGCGGCAAGTTTTAGCGTATTTCCTTACAATGTTTTTATTGCTTAAAAATATTTTTTTAAACATTTTTTTTCTTAAATCTTGAAGTTATTATTTATAGGGATCAGGGATATAGTTGATGAATTTCAAAAATAATCTTGTTTAACGTAGTGCATAATTAGG
>JAAAKG020067470.1:0-16285 GCA_010014905.2 Druon quercuslanigerum
AATCGCAAAATGATCCTGAATTCATTTTTGAACGCGAATTTTACAAATTTTCAGAAAAAAAATTCTACAAGTTTGATTTCAAAAGTTATTTAAATAATGAATTAAATTTTGATGCTTTTCAATTATTATATAATTTAGTTTATAATGCGTAATTCAAAAATCTTTCACTTGCAAATTTTCCATTTTGGATTTTAATTTTTGAGCGTACATTTTGCATATAAAGAATTTTAAAATACAGCTTTAAAGACTTAAAAAATTAAAAATTAATGGCGTTTGAAATCGAAAAATTTGGATAAAAAATCTTTTTAGTTGATCAAAAATGAATGTATATCATAATGATTTTTTAAACTGAACTATATGTTTAGGCTTAAATAGTGAACAATAATTTATTTTACAAGACGATTCGAGAAAAAGTTTAGAATTAAATAATTTAAAGATTATAACGTTAATAATTAAGTTGTTTTAATTTAAAATTTAAAGTTCTTAGTATAGTTAAAAAATGTAAATGCCCGATTTAAATTTTTCTTTACTAATTAAAATTCAAAAATAGCTTTAAAATAATATATTCATAATTAAAGGATTTTATTTTACAAGATTATGTTCGCCTTAAATTTGAAATTTTGTAATTAAGAAAAATAACAATTGCTGATTATTTAGACATATTTGATTGTTCATATAAAATCGGTAATTATAAATGAAGTATTAAAAAAACAAAAAAATAAACATTAAACATTACAATTTTAATTGTTTTATTTGAAAAAATATTATTTCACAAGTAAAATTATTAAATTTGTATGTATCATAAATATGGAACATCTATAATTCCTATAAAAAATTAGACTAAGTGGAAGAGAAATTTAGAAGATCTGCAAAAACTCTAAATTAATTAAAATTTTGTGATAATTTTAAACAAGGTTTTTAAACAAAACAAACTATTATCGAACAATTTTAAAAAAGACAGCAAAATGTTTCAATTTGTTAGGATTAGTAAATGAAATTTTTTTTAAATTGTAGAAACATTTAAAGGAATAAAAGAGATTCAAATCGAATTTTAAACTAAACATATATTTTTTAATTTAGATTTTTAAAGTTTTCAAAAATAAGATTTAGAAGCTTAGAAGGAATTCCAAAAAAATTCAAGGACATACAACTGTTTTTCTTAATATTCCTGGGAAAAATTTAGAAAATTCTAAATCAATTTTTTGACATCTTGAATGATTTATTAAAATTTTAAGAAAAATTTTGGTCGGTTATGAATATTTAAAAATATTAGAAATATTTAAAAGCTTACAAACCTTTCCGAACATTTACGAAATATTTCTTGATTGTTTCCAAACTTCTAGATAAAAGCCGAAATGTTAATTAATTAAGCTCATATGCTATGTTTAAAAAAAACTTATTCACATATTAAAAAATTGAGCTTCTACAATTTTATGTGAATTGTAAAATAACTGCAGAATAAATTTCGAAAAATTTATTTTATAAAGAAATAACTCATAACTTTTATCATTTAACCCTAGAGTCATACCTCGTACAAAACACCGTTGAAGAATTTTAAATAAAATCTGTACTCTGTATACATTAATTTTAAAAATGAAAAATGACAATACTTTCATAAATATTTCTTAATTTTATTTTTAAATGATACACAATGATTATTGCAACAAAAAATTTGTGCAACATGCTTGACTTCAGGGAATATATTAAATTTACATTTACTGTTCCATTTTCGGTTAAATACTTATTTTTTAGTTTCAATACTCATTTTTCAAGTTGAAAACTTATCAATTTTGTTAAATTTTTTTAGAAAAATTATCTTTTTTAGTTGCATATTCATATTTTTAAATAGAAAATTATACCTTTTTTTTTGTAAAATACATTTATTTTAATTAAGAATTCATTTCTTTAGTTGAAAATTTACTTTTTTCGTAAAACTTTCTTTTTCTCGGTATAACATGGTATTTTTGGAAATTAAACTAATTTCCTAAATAACTTTTTGTTTTAAATGAATTTTTTATGTATTCCAAATATTGTTAGCTGTCTGGAATTTTTATCATAATTTTCAAAAATCATTCAAAATGTAAAACAATTGCCATATAATCGTTTAAATTTTCTTAGGCATTTCATGAAAGTGTGTTTATTCTCTTGAAACATTTCGATATTTTTTTAAAGTTGCTAAAGTTTATCCTGCGTTTCTAAAAGTGTTCGCAAGTTTAATTTTTTTTTTGAATCTCTTTAAATATATTATATAATTGTTAAATTTACTCGATTATTTAAATTTATCAAATTTTTTAATCTTAAAGACCTTCTAAGCCTTCTAATCTTTAAAAATTATTCAAATTTTTCCTGAGTGGACCTACAAATGCAGTCTTTGTCCCAGCAAGGTATCCAGATCCATCATTGCAGATCAGGTTGGATATGAATTTCAGCCTGAGTAAGGTGCAAATTGGGTCGACTAACTTAATAATGAAGACGAAATAGAACCAGACAGCTGATTAACCACGTTAGTGAAATCATCCAACCTCGGCAAATCGAGACATTACCACCATCAACTTTGGATAAGATTATAGACTCCCAAAGGCTCCGGGTCCGGACATGGTGCACAACTTCTAGTACAAATACCTGACCAGTTTGCATTCTTCGTTGGCAAAGTGTTTTTAGGCGATCATCGAACACCCAGATCTGATACCAAGCTTTATGCTCCAGGGTACTACGTGTATGTTATATCAAGTACCAGGCGTTCAAAGTCCATCTGAATTTTGACCGATAGCCTATCTTGCAACAAATTATTTTTTAAAAACTCGCCAGGTAGTAAAGATCTAGACACTATAGACGCTGTTGGCATTACTCAAGCTCGTAATCATCAAAGAAAATTGCATCTGGCACACATTGAGTAAAAGGAAGCGTTTCCTTTCGCGTCGGATGACTATTTGCTTAATGTCTTCAAACTTTACACAATCTGCCCACGCATGATTGATTTTTTAATTTGTTTGATGAGACTTTGTGATTCAAGAACCAAGTATGTTGATAACGGACAACCTAGGATATCTAGATTAATACGCCTTACGAAGGACATAGTTCAAGGAAACTCCTTCAGTGCACTATGGTTCTGTTTAGCAATGAACCCAATGGACAAAACACTAAACAGCATCTCTCATGGGTTCAGAATACATGATAATGAGGATGATCATGAAGCGACCCTTCTTAGGTATATAGATCATCTGAACATGTACGCTAGCTCATCCCGAAAACTGCAGCAAGTGATCGATGTGACAAAACATTTTTTTAATGATATCAACAAGGTGTTCGGACTAGATAAGTGCAGAACAGTAAATTTGGCCAGAGGGTAAATAGGAACAGCCGAGTTAGAGAACAAGTTCGAAAAGGAAATCGCGGCAATTGATGGAGGAAAGTGTTACAAATATCTTGGTATTTTTATATACGATAGTTACGACAGAGGGTAGGAGCATAGCATATATCAAAAAACTGCGTGCGTCACAAGTGACCACAAAATGGAGACAGAAAGCTATCCACGGCGATCACCCCAAAACGTTCGATCGACATGAAATGGATAGTGAGGCATCCAATATTTGGCTAATGAATGGTGTTCTGTATCCAGAAACAGAAGGATTCGTCTGCGCGACTGTGGCTGATTTTGTGGAGATACCAACGAATCCATCGAGCACATTATTGATGGCTGTCGATTATTGTCTAAGAGAGAATATGCGTACAGAAATAATGACGTAGCGAATGGTTTTTTATAGATACGGTCCATTTGGTCGTTTTAGAAAACGAAGATTAATCTGATACTGGGCTGTTCTTATCTAAACGGATCATTACATCCGAGCGAACGAACGGACATCATGATGTGAGAAGATAAAGGCGGAAGAGTCTGCATCATGGACATTGGTTGGCCACTTAACCGAAATTTTCAAAGAGTTTAATTTCTGGGCAGAAAACATCATTTTTGAGTTAAAATATCAATTTTTTTAAATAACAATAAAATACTTACATTTTAGGTAAAAAAAGTTCATTCACGAAAAGAAAAGTATTTCAAGTAAAAAATATGAATTTTAAATTAAAATTATCAATCACAAAATAAAAATACTAATTTTTGACAAATATTTTAACAGTTAAACAATTATTTTTTAACGGAAAAGATTAATTTCCTCAAAATGGAATACTTTTATTATTATCAACTTTGCAGGGTAATTAACTGTAAATAACTATTCTATAGGCCTATTGTGTGGTCGCAAGATTATCAAAAATTTTCGATGTTAACGCTAATTGTTCAAAAAATGTCGAAAAAGTGTAATTTAAAAATATTTTTAATTTATTTTCCATCCGGTCAATAATTGTTCATTAAAATAAGTAAAGACAATAATAACGGTAGTCGTTATCCAGGTTTAAAAAAACTTTGAACATAATTTTTTAACAGTTAGTTATTCTAAAGAAACCAGGTTTTTAACATTGAACATGGCTGAAAAATGCATTTTTTAAAGAAGTTTGTTTAGAAAATTATCGATTGTTATTTATTTACAGCACAGAGTGAATCCTAAATAAAATAATGCTAATATATTAAGAAAATTTTTTTTTAAAGCTTCTATAACTAATGTTATATAATTTTTGTAATGCTTTTCTAAATAACAAATTATTTATTATCTTCTATGAATTAAAATAAAAAAACGCTATGTCCCTATATTGCATTAAAATCATTTATTTCTTTAATCCATAAATACATTCTTCTTATTACAGAATTTTTTTCAGACGAAGTCGAATTACAAAATTAAAATGTTAAAACTACTTTAAAGAAAAATTATTACTACTTGCAATTACGCACTTGAAGAAAAGTTACATCCAATCTTAATTTAAATCGCCGTTTTTACATGATTCAAAGTAAAAGTTTGTTTACAAAAAAAACACATTTTTTAGTTTGGAAAATACTCTATTTGAAAACAAAAATATTTTTGATTTGTGGCTAACAAGAAGACTCAAATGATAAAAATTAAAATAACTCTTAATCGCTTATATAAATCCGCAATAAATTTCTAAATTTCTAAATTTCTTTCAAATCTTTTAATAGAGTTAAAAAATAATGCAGAAATTGATTGCCCTTTTGACATTAAATTACAGCCCAGTTTTGAATTAAGAATAGAAAAGTAATTTAAAAGAAATTTAATAAAGGAATGGTCGAATGTTATTTTTAAAAATTAGTAATTAGCAATTTAGAGCACGACCAGAATTTTTCGGCAGCAGACGTACCTACTAGCACTCCAGTTCTACAACTGCACATGCGTCAGGCAGAGCCAATAAAAATCGATAATTTACGCATGCGCATCAAAAACCCGAGGCTCTAGTTGGGAGAACTAGTCTGGGGCATCCGCTGCGCCAAAATCGGAATAACTGAGCCAAGCCGACGCACAACTGCTGTACAATAGGTGGCGCTGCTTTTGTGCCCAAAATTCTTTCCGTGTGACTGATAATCCGTGTAATAATTTTTAAAGAATAACGTGTAACCAATAAACTAATAAATCCTGTTTCCCTCCTATGAAATATTAATTAAACTAGAAACTTATAATAACCAACCGTGTTTTTAGTAACTTATAGACATAATAAATAGTTTAAATATATATAACGTCTTCAAAGTTTTTAAAATTATTGTTGATTATTATTATTATTTTTTGTTATTATAATATCGCAGTGGGAAAGAAGAAAACATCTGGTTATTGAGTGACTTCTTCTTCGTCGTCTTCTTCTTCTTCTACATCTTCTTCTTCTTCGAGTGAAGGAGTCTTTTTGGGAAGGGGTTGGTCAAAATCGATGTCATAATATTGAGAGTCAGTGGCAGCCCAGTTGAAGGTAGCTTCCTTGTCCGCCTTAACTTGAACACCATCTTGCATTAGCATACGCACTATTGGTCCGCCTAAAATTGGTTCAAATGCGCAAACCAGTTTTTGCCCGTCTAGTAATCCATTAACTACTCGATTTCCATCCTCTTCTATCATTACCGTTTCATCATCCGTAACCATGTAGTATATTCCCAAATCATATGGAAGAACCTGTTGGCCAATCTGAAGTGCTGATGTATTGAACTGTGAACTTAGATCTGCAAAAAGAAATCGAATTAGATTTATTTTAATACTTGAAATTGAGACGGTCCGTCTTATTTTCATAATTAAAATAAAATAATAAAGATACGGGCGAACATTTACATTGATACGCCTCTGACTCGGAAGTGAACATCCGAGTAGAGCTAAGGGAGGATTCGACGAATCGTTCGATCATGCGATCGATTGCGTGCGCCATCGGCTAATAAGTGGGGATGACGTCGGACCAATGCGCCTTATATATTGATCCCGGCATCGGTACCAGGTCTCTCTTCTAATTCAACGATCTACGAGGAAGGAACTCTCTTGGTCTCTCTGGCTACCTGTCACTTAAGACAGAGCTTTAAAGTTAAAAAAGGGACGTTATTGAAGGTACGCTATTTCTGAGGATTCTCCTTCGTCATTAGCAACGTTACATCAAGAATACTATCCTGATTCATTTTGAATTAGCGTAGTAAAAGTTCAGTGGAGACCTTGTTGTACATGATGGCATTTAGTGAGGGAATTTTTATAAATTATCACATGGTGTGTGCGACATTATTGTAATGACTTTGCACTTTATTTCACGATAAAGACCTCGTTGTGCAAAAAAAGTTCTTGTCTTGCTTTTTAATTATATTGGAGGAAAATCCAATCCAGTTCTTTTTAATAAGTTATTAAAATTTAAAAAACGCAATCATATCTTGCTTGAGTGAACTCACAGTTTATCGTTTATTACAGATAAAAAGTGATTTAGAATTTTCGTGGGCTAACTTAACTGCTGTTCTTTAAATTATTCAATTTTAGTTATATAATAGTTAGGGCTTGTTTTAAGGTCCTAGAGAATATTGTAAATGACAAAAATAATCTCCGGTTTTGATAGAACGATAATGTGACAAAATACTTGATCGGTCATCACAGTCTTTCCCTTATCCCCGCGCTACTCTTTTTTTAGAATTCCCATTTTTTCTCCAAATGAACTAATATTGAAAATACAATATTTTAATTACGCGCTCTGCAGACCATAAAGTTTCGAGAGGCGGCTCTGAAAGCAATCCACCAAAGCGCTCGAGTCTGAATCGTAAAATTTTCAATTGCGTTTGCAAAATACATTGCATTTCCCAGAAATTATATGAACATTTAGACAAACAGTTAAATTAGAAATTGAACATATGCATTTTTAACGAAGTGGGTGAATTTTTAACTAAAAAAAATAATGTCCAAATAAATAGTTGAAGGTTCGCGTATAAAAGATACTCCTTAACAAAATACTAATTTTGGTACAAAACAGATAATATTTAGGTGAAAATAAATTATGAACAAAACTTCAAATAAAAATACATTTTTTACCCAAAAAAAAGTTTTTGTGACATTAATTTTTAAGAAATTTAAATTTAAATTATATCAATTCAACTAAAGAACAATTTACAACCAAGTACTTAATTGACTTTGTATAAAAAAAATATATAGGTTTGCAGGAAATCACGTACAATTTTTAAAAACCAAACAACATTTTAATTATAAATAAAAAACAGTTAAATTTAAGTATAAAATAAATTTTTTAACTAAAAAATAGAAATTAATAACCGAAAATGGAAAAGTTTGAATTTTCAGTTGAGAATTCAATTTTTATCATAAAAAGTAAAATACATTCAAATTGAGATAAAATTATTACGTATTGGTATATTATTATATTTACCAATCAAATTGAAGCAAATTGCCAGAGCGAGGAGAGGAGCACCAGCATAGATCTTCATTTTCGTTAAATCGAGGATCCTGGTAAATGGAGATTGCAGAATTTCGTGTAATAAAAGAAAAGCTTTCTGCAAGAAAAATAAAAATAAAACTAAATTAAAATATCGTAAGGAAGAAGTTATTTTCTGTGAATTTAAAAAACTGGGTAAGCGAATTTTCATCATTTCCAACTCAATAGAAATTATGAAAAATAAGCTAAAGTGTCTCTTACAGTTAAAGAAAATTTTTAAAATAAAAATTCTTCCTTTAGACTTCATTAAAATATTATAAAGAAAAATTGGCCTTTTCTAATTTGGAAAAACTTGACAACAAAAAATGCAAAATTCCAACTCAATAAAAATAATTAAAAAAGGATAAAACTCTTTTAATTCGAAAAAAATGAAGATAATAAGAAATAAAATTTTAAGATCCATGGGCAAATTTTGTATGATTTTTTTGAGAAAAGAATTTGGAGGCAATGTTAAAGAAAATTTTGAACATTCTAAAAGTTTTTTTAAACTGATCGGAAAAGAATGTTAAGAACTTTAATGAGGTTTGTTTCTTGTGAAAAATTTTGAAACAATTTTATGAGTTTTTCAAATTATTCAAAAAAAGAAAAAACTTTTCCCCCTAAATCTAATAAAGTTTTTATTTATTCCTTATTTCAAAAAATGAATTTTTTAAGATGAAAAATTTTTAATAAGTATTTGTTTTTTCAACAACGAAAAATTATTTATCGAAAAAAAACGTAATAGTGGATATTTTAATTAAAAATTATTTAAAATAAACCAAAAAAAGTCAATTTTCAGAAAAATAAATATTCGACGGAACAGAAATAAATAAAAAAAATTGACTTCCAGATTTCTCTTCGGAAATTTTAAAAATCAGTTGAAATGAGTTTAAAATTTATGCCGTTTTCTCTCAACATTCCTTTTCCAAAATACAAATATAAATAATTTTAAATTTGCCCAGAAATCCAAAAAAATTTTCAAATCCTCAAAAATTTGCAATTTTTTTAAATTCTGTAAAATATTTAAAAATCTACATTATGGTTAAATTTCTTTGCCATATTTTAAGATTTTTAGGATTTTTTAAAACTTTCTGAATGTGTTTTAAAATATTTTTAAATTGTCAACAAATTTGCTCTTAAGATGTGTTCTCAAAATAAAAAGAAATTATTACAAATTTTTACAGTAATCTGAACAAAATTTCGTATTCTCTTGAAACCGTACAAATTTCTTAAAAAGCTACTTTTTTATCAAACCGAAATGGAAAATTCAGAAATAATGAAATACCTTTTAAAAATAAAATTTCGAATTGAAAAATTGGGCAAAAAAATTCTGAATAATAAAATTTGGAAATAATCAAATTTGCCGAATTGCAAAATTTTCGACCAATAAAATTTGCTAGACTGGAATATTTTCGAATAATAAAATGCCTGAATTATAAAATTCCCGAATAAGGAAATTACCGAAAAGGAAAATTAACGAATAATAAAATTCCTGAATAACGAAATTCCGTAATTTGTTTAACTTTCATATTTTTAGTTGAAAATGCATCTCTTTAATTGAAAGCTGATATTTTTAATTGAAAATGTAACTATGTAGAATTTCTCTTCATGAATTTTAATCTATTATGTTTAAAAATTAATTAATTTTTTTTCAATTTGTGTCTGGATTATTATTTTATTTTATTTAAAAATATCCTATGTTAAAATTATTACATGATCAAAACGCTGGTGTTTAAATTTTAATGGTGAGGGAAAATAAGAAAATGGTCTAGGAAAAACAAGTGTCTTTTAAAAATAGTGTTTTCAACCCGAAAACTTGAGGTTTTAATTACCTTTAACCAAAAATAAATAAATTTTTAGCGAAATTGTTAGATTTTCGATGACTTATTTTAAAAATGGTTGAATTTTTAACCAATGAAATAAAGTATTAAGAAAAATAATACCTTTACCAAAAAACATATTTTTAACAATAAAAAAAATAAATTTCTAGCAAAATATGGAAAAAATAAATCTTGAATTCAAGAAATAACTAAACAAACAAAAGTAATTGAAAATTAACTTTCTATAAAGAAAGCACAAATTTTCAACAAAATACATGAATTAACAAGAGTGTATTTCAATTTTCAACCAAATATACTTTTAAAGAAATAATGACTATTACACCAAAGAAAGAAGTTTATAAACAAAACATCTGACGATTAAGTTTGAACAAATAAAATATCAATGATCATAATTTTTTTTTTAACTTAAAAATATGAACTATTAATGTGAAATGTAAAAGTCATATTTCATCAAATAATCATTTCCCCTACTTCACCTTTTTCCCCTCACTTCCCCTACTGGTATCACCTCTACTTTCCCCCTGTTTTCTCTTAATTACTCTTCTCTTCTTCCCTTTATTTATATGCACCAATCTTCATTCACCCACCTCTCACTTTCCCTACGTCCACTACCTTCTGCTCATTTTCTCTACTCTCCTATCCCTCACTATCCCGACTGAGACTTACCCTCTACTATTCCCCCTCCCCTACTTACCTTCTCCAACCCTCACTTCTCCTTTCTTTAGTTTTGCTATTTGCCCTCTCCTCGTTTCTTCTCACTTCCCCTAGTTTTCTACCTCTTATTTTCCAAATTTCTTTTCTGGTCCTTTACAAAACTTCCCCTTCGTTTGCTCATTTGCTCAATCTTGCTTTCTCGGCTTCAGCATCTGACACTCCCTTCCTACTACTGCATTTAGCTTTTACCTATCTCCAGCCCTCACTTTCCCTCTCCTACCTTAACTCAGCTATAATCATTTTCACTCCTTTCGCCTTGCCACCAGACTTTCGCTTCATTCTCCACCCTCCTTCTTCTTTATCTCACTTACATTTTTCCTCCTCACTTCCCTTTCTTTTCCTCTCCTTGTTCTCCCTCCCCGACCCGCATTCACCCACCTCTAATTCTATCGAATTTAACTCCCTTCACTTCCTCTCACTTCTCCTACTTTCTCATCTTGTAAGTTTTACGGAAAACTAAGATGCGTATTTTTGTTTTTGATTAGAGGAAATCCAAGGGTCACGCCATATCGACTAATTTTCCCATTAAAAAATGTGGGTAAAACCGTTACACTGGAACTGCGGTTTGGCTTCCCACACCTCGCTGTACCACGTGACATACAAACTAATCAAAGCGCAGCTCGCCCATTTCTCCTTCGCGAAGCAGCAATGATAGCATCCCTTTCCGGGAGGATATAAATGAATCTTCGCTCTCTCGGATGGGGATACAAACGCGGTTCCAGTGTATTTTCTCGAATATGATCAGGGCACAATATATTTCAGTAAAACAAGTAAATATAATACGGAATTTTTAAAATCACTGCCCCGAATATGACCTATGAATTTTGTTGAAAATTCGAACTTTGTCAGAAATTCAATTATTTGTTTGAAGATTCATCATTTTAGTTGACAAATCTTCTTTCTTGTTAAAAATTTAATTATTTTGTTCAAAATAATTATTTCAACTTAAAACTTAATTCGCATATGTATCATTTTTGGTCGAAAGGTAATCTTTTTTTTAATTCCAAATCCAACTAATTAGCTAGAAGTTTGCCTTTTTGAGTTTAGAATTTGAATATTTCGTGGAAAATTCATGTATTTTGTTGAAAAATCTTTTTTTTGTGTGCAAAATTAATCTTCTTGTTCAAAAATTTTTTTTCGTCGAAAATTTAAGTAATCCAGTTGACTTTGAATAAAAATGTAATTACTTTATTAAAAAATGATCGTTTTACCTATTCCATTTACGGTTTCAAATTGATCTTTTTTAGTTCTTAATTCGTCTATACATTACAAAATTTATCTTTTTTATTTCAAGATTCAACTATTTCGTTGGAAATTTATATATACTTCGTTAAAAATTCGCATTATTTTGTTAGAAAAATTCAACGTATTAATTGAAAATGTATCTTTTTGATAAAGAAATTAATTTCTGTGGTTAAAAATTTAACTTTTTTTTTTAAATTCATTTCTTTTTTTGTTGACAGCTATTTTACTAACTAATAATTCAACTATTTTATTTTTGTTAGAGAATTTAACTTTCTAGTAAATAATTCATGTATTTCGTTAAAAATTAAATTTCTTAGTTGAAGATTTATCATTTTAGTTGTAAATTCACTTTAACTATTTCATTTTTTGTGGAAAATTTATCTTTTTTTATATGAAAAATCATTTACTTTGTTAAAAGTGAGTTTTTTTATAGAAAATCAATCTTTTGGGTTAAAACACTAAAACTTTTTGTATCTTTTATCAATTAATATTTGTTGAAATAATTTTTATTTGCTTAACAAAAAGCATTTGAATTCAATATCAAATTCTTTTTAATTGCTTTAACAATTTTTGTTGTTTCAATGTAACTTTTGACTGAAATGAAATAGAAAACTGTAGTTTTTTTGTAGATTTTTCTGCAAACTTAATAGAATCCTATTATTTCTAGTATATTCACCTATTAATGTTTAAGCAACGTCCATTCTCTAAAACAATTTTTTTTACGAAATGTGAAAAATTAATACCTTCTCTGAGTCTTATTAGTTACGCAATAACTTCAAATCAAAAATTAACGCAAGGCATTTATTTTACTTTTAATTAGGTTATTAAGTTTTTGCCCCTCACTACTATTGGTCATCATTCTCACATTTTTAAACTGATGATAAAAACTGAATCTTGGAAAAAAATATTTCTGGAAAAATTTTCAATAATCTAATTTCTACTTTAAAGAATCAATTATGATCTTTAATGATGCATATATATGTCAAAAACAAATCCGGAAGATTTTCAAGCAATTTGTTTAACAATTTTTTTTTTAAATTTAACGAAAGATGCACATCATTTTGAAAGATATTCAGAATTTTTAATAATACATGAAGATTTATTTTTAATTTTAGGCAAAATATAAACCGCTTCACAGATATTTAGAAAGTTTATAATCTAAAGGAATCTGCATTATCATGAGAGATGGTTACCATCAAACGGAAAAGACTCAACTTCTTTTATAAACAAGATGGAAAATAAATTTTAATGCATTTTAAAATTAAAATTTTTGCAGGAAAAAATTGAATTTAAAGACTCATAATTGCTAAAAAAATTCGAAGAAACGTTTAAATTGCAAACAATTTAAAAAAATTGTAAACAATATGTGGATTTTTTAAGATTGACACAAAAAATTAAAAGAGGTTGAAGAATCTTCAAAGTTTTCATAATAAAAAATATTTTTTGAGAAAAGGAAAATGATATTTAACTATAAAAAATTAGTTCTAATAGAAGATTGCAAATTATTTTAAAACATTCCTAATAATTTCATAAAATTTTGTAAAAGTATATGATTTTGTTCAGAATTCCTTATTTTGGTTTAAAGTTGAATTATTTTGCTAAAAATTCATTGTATTTGGTTTAAAATTCAACTGCTTTATCAAAAAAACTTTTTTTTAGCTTAAAAAATTAAATTATTCAATTTTTTTTTTTTTTGGTTTAGTTGAAAATTCACTTAATTGTCTAAGAATTAAACTGTTTAGTAAAAAATTATCTTTTTTGTTAAAAAATTCATTTATTTTGTGTGAACCTTGCGTATTATAGAAACTTTATTTTCTTTGTACAAAATTGGTCTTATTAGTCAAAAGTTCGAAAATAAAAATTAATTTTTTTCAACCTTCTGAAAATGCATAGAATTTGCTAAAAATTCTTTTTTTTTTGCTGAAAAACTTAAATATTTTCTGAAGTTTTTTGTTTTTGGTTTTAAAGTTTAACTATTTTAAACAATTCAACGTATGTGGCTAAACATTCAACTATTTTCCCGAAAATTCAACCTTCACTTTTTTAATCTTTTTTGTATGTAAAGTAATCTGTTATGGGTAGCACTTCTAATATTTTCTTGAACAATTATATATTTGCTTAAACATCTATCCTGCTAGTTAAAAAAAAAAAATATATATATATATATATATAAATTCTCTGTTGCTTTTGTTGGTTTATAAGTATTTGGTGTAAAATTTATTTATTATGTTTAAAATTTGTCTATTGTTTCAGAAAATAATTTTCTTGTTTAAAATATAATCTTCTTTGTTGCCAATTTGATTGTCTAGTTAAAAATTTATATCCATGGAATTAAAAAATTCAACTCTTCGTTGTGAGCGATTAAACTTTTTTTTGCTCCCACACGTTTTTTAGGTATATTGATAAACTTTTTTTTATATTTATATGAAAAAAAAAATCTTCTTGTATCCTTACAATTATTGCTTCAATTGAGATATATTAAAATATAAATTATTTCAGTCTTGAAAGAAAACGCACCTTTTAGATGTGGGAATTTTCTTCTTCCACTTGCTGCTTTTGACTAGAAACTAAAAAAAATACGTCTTATATAGTGCAAAACTAGTAAAAATAATACCATAAATTTTTAATAGCGTTAGAACAGATTTGAAAATTTTTCTATCACTAGTAAATTTTTTTGAAATAAACAGTTTTATTGCACATTAAATTTAACGTAGACTAAAAATCTTTTAAAAAATCGTATGCTTTCTGCACATTCTTTTTTATTACACGTACATTTATCAGAAGTAAGAAATTTTATTGTGTAATAAAATTGTATAGAAGACAAAAAAGTATACGGTTGCAGCATTTAAAAAAGTTATCAAACTCACGACTTGGACCGAGATTGAAAGAAAATAAAAACAAATCTTCATGGCTTACATATTTTTTTAAATGTTAACTTTGAAAATTGTATCCTCCCGGAAGGAATAAAAAAATATTTTTATAACGCTTATATTTTTTAGACGACGATTTTATTGTTCATTAAATTTTATTAGAAACCTGTAAAATTTTATGTTGCAGCAAACTTAAAAATGGTAAAATTCACGAAAAAGGAGATAGATTGCAAATTTTTGAGAAAAAAATTCATACATGTCATGGTAGTTTAGAAATTATTAAAAAATATATAAATATTTACAAAAAATTTTTATTTACGCCGAAATACATTAAAATCAATTTTAATCACACTAGCCTAGCATAAGAACTATTAGGTCTAACTAATTTTTTTTTGTATTGAATTATATTTTGTATTGAATATGTATAAAAATCCACTTATTTTTGACTCAAGGCGAGCATACAGGATCAAAAATGCATTTTGCGCGTTTTGATAAATTTTTTTTTTTTAAAGTTCCAAAAATTATTTTTGCAGAAAATTAACTTTCCTATTGCATTTTAGAACAAAAGCTGAAGCAGCAAAATTAAAATGAAGGAAATTCTGAGAAAGTGAAAAAAATAATTCTCCCATCTATAATGGTTTAAAATATCAATTGTCTGCTTACTTGATTAATTTTCTTTGTGAAAATTACAGTAATTATGCAATTTGTGAAAGGATTATCTCCTGATGAATTTGCTCTATTTTTATTTTTTTTTCCTTTTTTTATTCTTATCAAATTTTTAAAAATTATTCAAACTTCTTCTTAATTTCCTGAAAATTCTTCAAAATGAAAAAAAATTAAATAAAAATCTTTTAGATTTTTCTTTGAAAATTTTTAAATCTTTTGGATTGTTTTTAGAAAATGTTTTGAAATTAATTTATGTAATAACATTCTATATACTGCATAATAATAAATACATCCTGAATTTGCTCTGTTTTAATTTTTTTTCTTTTTTTTTTATTCTTATCAAATTTTTAAACATTATTTGAACCTAATCTTAATTTTCTTAAATTCTTAAAAATTCAAAAAATTAACTTAAAATCTTTTAGATTTTCCTTAAAAAATTTTTAAATCTTATGAGTTGTTTTGAGAATATTTTAAAATTAATTATTCAATAACATTTGATATACTGTAATGCATAATAATAAATACATCCTGAATTTGCTCTATTTTAATTTTTTTCTTTTTTTTTATTCTTTTCAAATTTTTAAAAATTATTCAAACTTATTCTTAATTTCCTTGAAATTCTTTAAAATTAAAAAAAAATTAACTTAAAATCTTTCAGATTTTCCTTTAAAATTTTTTTAATCTTTTAAATTGTTTTTAAGAATATTTTAAAATTAATTATTCAATAACATTTGATATACTGCATAATAATATATACATCCTGAATTTGCTCTATTTTAATTTTTTTTCCTTTTTTTTATTCTTATCAAATTGTTAAAAATTATTCAAACTTATTCTCAATTTCCTGAAAATTCTTCAAAATTAAAAAAATTAACTTAAAATCTTTCAAATTTTTCTTTGAAAAATTTTAAATCTTATGAATTGTTTTTAAGAATATTTTAAAATTATTTATTCAATAACATTTGATATACTGCATAATAATAAAAACATCCTGAATTTGCTCTATTTTAATTTTTTTCTTTTTTTTATTCTTATCAAATTTTTAAAAATTATTCAAACTTACTCTTAATTTCCTTGCAATTCTTCAAAATTCAAAAAATTAACTTAAAATCTTTCAAA
>JAAAKG020067481.1:0-17495 GCA_010014905.2 Druon quercuslanigerum
CAAAAACTGAAGCACTGAGCACGAGTTGAAGTGAAAAACGGATTAAAATCAAGTTTTTCAAAAAATTCAGTTTTTTGTTTTTATTGCGAAAACTAAAAAAATTACAACTTTTTGTCTAGAGGAAAAAAGATGTACAATAACATTTCACGTCCAGATATGTCCTTCAAAAATTTTAAATTCAAAATTTTGTTTTGAAGCCTCCTGGGGTCTATAATTTCACACGAGAAAAATCTATACGCCCTTATACGACCCGGCCCCTCAATTCGTCTTCTTGAGAGAAAACTAATATTTGCCTGATGAAAATTTAACTATTTCGTGAGAAAGTCGTCGTTTTTTGTAGAAAATTAACTTGATTGTTGCAAATTAATCTGAAATCCCTTTTGGTTTAAAATTAAATTTTTTTTTTTATTTTCCTTTTCAGGGTAAACATTTATCTTTTTTAGTTGCGATTGTCTGGTTAGAAATTCAATTACTTTCACAGAGGTTGAACCACTTTGTTAAAATTTTATTTTTGGTTAAAGGTATCTCTTTGATCGAAAATTTAAATATCTTATTAAAAATTCGTTTTTTCTGTTTAAAATCATTTTTTAGGCTGAAAATCTAATTCTTCCACATTTTTTAAAAATAGATAATAGATAAATTTTCTTTAAACTTATCTAACGGTTTTTCTAAAAATACTGAAAGTCGGTTTTCTCAAAAAGCCCACACTTGTATTTTTTGAATTTTTTTTTTGAATTTGTACTATCATAAGAAAAATATCTTGTAAGTTTTATGCGGGCTAATTACTTTTCGTGACAGGGAGAATTTTTTTTACATAAAATCGAATTCTCACATTTTTATCGCAAACAACATTGGATACGAAAAAATGTTATGAAAATATTTTTCACAGTTAAAAGAGTTCTCCAAAAAGTTCTTTTAACAATTTATGTTATCTTGCACTATTTCGAAGAAAAAATATAAAAATTCAATTTTCATAAGCAAAAAAATTCTCTTGATCTTAAAAATGGTTTTGCCCACATAAAACGTATAAAAAATCTTATTTATATAAAAAAAAATTGTATAAAATATTTCTAGCAGTAGAAAAGGTGATTTTTCTCCTCTTTTGCAGAAATTGCTCATATGTTTCTTATCCTTTAAACTTTTTTGCAAATTTTATATGAAAATGAACGACTGAAATTCTAAAATGTCTTTATTAATTTTTTCTATCACTTTCTAATAGTTTCATGTATCCATCAGAAAATTCTAGAAAAAATTAGTAAAGACATTTTAGAATTTTCATTGTTCATTTATATATAAAATGTTTAAAAAAGTTCAAAGAACTAGATACATATAGGCAATTTCAACAAAGAACGGAAAACCTCACCTTTTCTGCTAAGGTCAAGAGAATAATTTTGCTTATAAAGGATATCATAAATTGATTAAAGAAATTTTTTTAGAACTCTTTGAACTATGCAAAATATTTTTTTTTTTACATTTTTTCGTATCTATTCTTGTTTGCGAGAAAAATGCGAAAATTCTATTTTATAAAAAAAATTCTCCTGGCCACAAAAGTTATTTAGTCTGCATAAAAACTGCAAGGTATTTTTTCTTATGATAGTACCAATTCAACAAAAAAATTTAAGAAAATATAAGTGTGGGTTTTTTGAGAAAATCGACTTTTGTTGATTTTGAATTTTTTTAGATTTTTTCGTGGCTTTCGAAAGAAGACGATAAACGATATCAGAATCTGGAATAAAATCTAAAATATATCAATTAGTCAAAAGTTATATAAGTTTAAAGAAAAAAATTGAGTTTTTTTAAAAAACAAAGCCAAAAATTTAAATATGCATACACTACCGTCGGAAATTATGAGATCGATTGACGCTATGAAAAATCACTATTAAAAATCAATAAAAAAAAGATAGGGCATTTTTTAAAAATTAGTTAGAAATCCTATGAAATTCCACGTCTACTGATGTCAGATTTTTTTGATCTGCTGAAGAGAATACAGCACGTGATAAGTTTTTTTAAAAAATTCTAGACTTTTTAAAATTTGCAACACAAAAATCACTTTTTAACAAAAAATTGTTGAGTTCTCTGCTAAAAAGGTACATTTATATACAAACTAGATAAAAATTTTCTTACCAGAGGAACTTTTATTAAAATTTATTTTTAAAATCCAGGTGAATTTTCAAGATCAAAATTTGCACTTTTTAACAAAAAAGTAATTTATACAAAAAAAATGCATTTTTAAATTGAAGAGACAATTCTTTTAACCAAACAGAATCAAAATATAACAAAATAGTTGAATTCTGTAACTAAAAGTTGCATTTTTTATTTTATTGAAGAAATATGAAATTTTTACTAAAACAGACGAATTAAAAAAAACAAGACTAATTTTTTCAAGTTGAAGTTTCACCCAGAAAAAATACAGTGTTTTTTTCATAAATTTTAAACAAAAATAATAATAAAAATAGTTTTAAAAAAAAGCAGTTGAATTTTCAACCAAATTTTAAATAGTTAATTGATTTATTACTAATTCATTATTTATTATTAATTTTAAATTAAGTTAATTTTCAACCAAACATTTTTATTTTATCCAATAAAAATAAAATTTATCATAAAATAGCTAAATTTTTAATTTAAAAAAATCCGAAAAAGTGAATTTTCATCTAGAAAACATTTCGGTTCTCTTTTCAACACCAAAATATTAAACGTAAACAGAAAGTATGACTTTTCAACAAATTTGTTGAATTTTCTACCAAATAGTTGCATTTTTATCTGAGAAAGGTATAATTTCTGCTAGAGCCGGTGAATTTCAAAATCCAAAAGACAATTTTTCAACAAAGTGGTTGAATATTGAACCGAAAATTTGCATTTATATTTAAGAAAGAGTAAAATATTTCTAAAACAGATGAATTAAAAAAAAATCTTTAAACAAATAGTTTATTTTTTTCAAAGAAAATTCCTGTTCACTTTGTTGAATTTTTAACCAAAACAGACGAATTTTTAATAAAACTACTGATTTTGCAACCAAAAAACTTTTTTAAAAAGGAAATTGTTAAATTTTTATCAAAATAATGTAACTAAAAAGATACACTACCGTCGGAAATTATGAGTTCGATTGACGCAAGCAGTATTAAAAATCACTGCTGGTTTTGAACCACGATAACTCAGTGAAAAAAAATGATAGGGCATTCTAAAAAAACAGTTGGGAAGCTTATTAAATTCCACGTCTAGTAATTTCAAACAGATTTTTTTTTTTATCTGCTGAAGAAAATGCAGCACGTCATAATTAAAAAAAAATTTCTAGGTTTTCTAAAATTTTGTACCTCGACTTCAACTTTCAGCATGACCTATGAAAATTATTGCAAAAATCTGAAAAATATACGATATAGAGCTTAAAATTTTATCTTTAATTTAAGCCAAAGAAAGTTAAAAAATCTTAATCGGTTCCCGAGATACGATTAAAAATGTTTAATCGTATCTGAGTTGAGTTTTAGTCGACGATCGCTATTCTCGGCCGGTCTGCTGCTTGCCTCCTTCGTTGAGGCAGGACCGAACAGACCACGCACAGAGGTGGTGCTTGATCGGGGCTCTCTAATACTTTATTCTGCTCATCAGTAATTTTTATTTCAAATTGTTGTAATTTTTTAAAATTATTCATTGTTTTTTAAAAATTATTTACAACTATTACAATTCAGAATTATCCCCATATTGGAAAATAAAAAAATGATAAACAGGTTTTTATATTTCTTAAAATTTTTATCAAGTTACATTATTAAACCTTTTAGACTGTTTTTCATATAAAAAATGTATTTAAATTTTTTGTATAACTTTAATTCGTTTTTGTTTTTTAATGAGAAGTTGCTGGTCTTGTTAGTAAATTATTTTAGTTTTTGTTAGTTAAGTATAGTTTAGTTAGTGTTTTTCATATAAATAATTGATTTAGAATTAAGCTGCTTAATTCGTTTAAAACATAGTTTACTCTCATAACAATATATCTATATTTTTATTGAGATTCTAGTAGATAAAAATTGTAGGAAATAAAAAAAAACTGTTCATTAATTTTCTATTCTTTAATATGGAGATAATTATGAATTGAAATAGATGTAAATAATTTAAAAAAACAATGAATAATTTCAAAAAATTACAATAATTTGAAATAAAAATTACTGATGAGCAGAATCAAAAGTATAAGGGCGCCCCAATCAAGCACCTCCTCTGGGCGTGGCATATTCGGTCCTGCCTTAACGAAGGAGGCGAGCAGCAGACCGGCCGAGAACCGCGATCGTCGACTAAAACTCAACTCAGATACTATTGAACATTTTTAACCGTATCTCGGGAACCGATAAAGATTTTTCAAGTTTCTTTGGCTTAAATTTAGGATAAAATTTTAGGCTCTATGTTGCATAATTTTTAGATTTTTTCCACGATTTTCTTAGATCATGCTAGAAGTTGAAGTCGAGGTACAAAATTTCAGAAAATCTAAAATTTGTTTAAAAACTGATCACGTGCTGTATTCTCTCCATCAGATCAAAAAAAAAATCTGTTTGAAATTTCATAGGCTTTCCAACTGTTTCTTTTTAATGCTTTATTATCTTTTTTCGCTGAGTTATCGTGGGTCAAAGCCAGCAGTGATTTTAAATAGTGCTTGTCTGATTTGAAATTGCTTCAATCTCATATTTTTCATAATTTATTAAATATTAGTTATGTTTGAAAAGGTTAATAAAATAACAGGAAAAAATCTGATGTTGGTTTTAGAGAAAGAAACAATTTTTAATTTTGCAAACTCCCCTTTGGTGTGAGATTTTGACACGTATTCATTCTTTCATCATTCCTTCATATTCGCAAAGTATAATAAGGATGATCCTTCCCTTATCGTACGAAAATCCGGCTTTCAAATAAAACCTCAGTGGAAGATTAGAAACGGTGCCAGACACCAAGCCAAATACACATTCCATTTCATTCTCCGTCGTCTCGACTTTTCATTTTTTTCTCGCTTTTTTCACTTCTAGGTACACTTGAAAGCATTCAACATTAAAAAATACCGATTTTAGACTTTATGGACTCTCGCTTAAGTATAAAAGCTATCTTGGCAGAAAAAATTAATGCGAAACAAAAATCTGATGATAGTGCCAAAAAATCGCAGACTACTTTAGTATGATCAAGAACATAGAGAAGATTCGAGAATGCTCTAGAATGTAAAGAATAATATAGGGATTTTATATAAATTTCTGTATAAAACTCAAGAACATTCGAGAATATACCTAAAGATTCAAGATTTTGTAATAGCATTAGAGAAAATTCAATTTCTAACGATTCTAGAACATTATAGAACATTCTAGAATATTCTAGAACATTCTAGAATATTCTAGAACTTTCTAGAATAATCTAGAATATTCTAGAACATTCTAGAATATTCTAGAACATTAGAGAATATTCTAGAACATCAGAGAACATTCTAGAATATTCTAGAACATTAGAAAACATTATAGAATATTCTAGAAGTATGAAGAACATTCTGGAATTTAAGAGAGAATTTTATAATAAGGTGGTCGAAAAACTGCATTTAAAAAATTCTATTAATTCCCTTATTCTCTGCTCAATTTTTCATTTTCCCTGACTATTATTATTCAAAGACTAGAATTTTAATCTTGTGCAGTTGTTGATATAGAATCTTCTATAAATGAAATAACATAATTTTAAATCACATTTTTTAATTTTCAACTAAAAAGATTAATTTTCGACCATAAATTTGCATTTTCAGCTCCCAAAAATATGATTTTCTACCAAACAGGACGAATTTTAACAAAATACATTATTTTTAACCAAGTAGTTCAATTTTTTACCAAATTGTTGAATTTTTGAAACATAAGTAGACAGTAATGTTTATGCCAAAAGAGGTAAATTTAAAGAAAAAAGAGGAATTTTAAACAAAATGGTTTAATTTTCAATTGAAAAACAAATTGTCAGTCAAGCAAGAAAAAAATTGTAAATCAAACTATTGTATTTTCAAGCCAAAAAGACGAATTTTCAACAGAAAAAAAAACAGTTAAGTTTTCAACACAAAAGTTTGAACTTTTAACAAAATTGTAAAATTTTTATATAATAATGCAATTTTAAATCAAATAAAAAAATGTGAACAAAAAAAGATGAATTTTTAAACCAGAATTTAATAGTAGACATTTTAACTAAAATGAATGTTCTTTTAACCAAAGATAAGAAAAATTAAATTAAATAAGTTTAATTTAAAAAATTTTTTTGTGCATGGATCAAAATTAATTTTTCATTATTTGGTTATCTTTGTAATAAACTAGGAAAACACATAAATATTTTTGCATAAAATTCTTTTTAGACAGGACCCATAAAAATTAAAGAAAAATTTGGTTTAAAAATTAAAAACATGTACTAGTTTCTATAATTTATTAAAATGCATAAAAAAGAACACAAAAAGTTTTATGTCAAGTTTAGGTAAGAATTGACGTGAGAGATTTAAAATTTTTTTTGTAGTTGAATAAGAGACCGACAAAAAAATAAAAATGAAAAAAGGGCAGAGGGTGGTTACATCAAAGTGGTTCCACCCCAACGAACTTGAGATCTCGACAGTCTGAGAGGCATAAAAGGTTTGTAGTTTTCAGTTCGTGTCAGGTCACAATGTCTCTCAGTCAGGCTATGAAAGATCAGCAACCTCAAAATTTCACTCTGAAAAATTAATATTCCTACATAAAAACATTTGTATTTTCTTATTTTTTTCTTTAATTTCTTTCAACCGTTAGTTAGGCGCTAGTTAGGGGCTAATATGGCGCTAGTATGGCCCATTTTTTGGTAATAATAAAAGGCAACTAATTAATTTACAATATTATTTTTTGGGGGGTTTAGCATAACTCACTCAGTTCAACCACCCGTATACTGCCGGAGATCTCTCTAGTAATCAGCCCAGATGAAGAGCTTTACAAAAATTGATTTATTTTTTAGATATTAATGTGAGGGAGATATTTTGTGAGTTTATTTCTCGGTATACTTTTTCTTTATATAGAATAATTTATTTTTTCTAATTAATTTTAATCCAAAAAACAAAAAATGTAAAAAATTTAACTTATTTAATTTAATTTTTCACGGTTTTTGAATTTTTTAAACCAATAAGAAAATCTGTTTACTTTTGCTTGAAAGTGCATTCTTTTCGGTTAAAATATCTGTATTATTAAATTCTGGTTTCAAAATTCATCTTTTTATGTTCATATTTTTTTATTTGGTTTAAAATTGAATTATTATATGAAAAATTCTACAATTTTGTTAAAAGTTAAAACTTTTTTGTTGAAAATTCCTCTTTCTTCTTTAAATTTACCTCTTTTGGCATAAACGCTACTGTCTACTTATGTTTCAAAAATTTAACAATTTGGTAAAAAATTGAACTACTTGGTTAAAAATTTATCAATTTTGTTAAAATTCGTCCTTTTTGGTAGAAAATCATATTTTCGGGAGCTAGAAATGCAAATTTGTTGTCGAAAATTAATCTTTTTTAGTTGAAAATTAAAAAATGTGATTTAAAATTACGTTATTTCATTTATAGAAGATTCTATGTTAACATCTGTACAAGATTAAAATTCTAGTCTTTGAATAATAATAGTCAGGGAAAATGAAAAATTGGGCAGAGAATGAAGGAATTATAGCAATAGAATTTTTTAAATGAAGTTTTGCGACCAGCCTATTATAAAATGTTCTCTTAAATTCTAGAATGTTCTTCATACTTCTAAAAAATTCTAGAATGTTCTCTTATGTTCTAGAATATTCTAGAATGTTTTATAATGTTCTAGAATATTCTAGAATGTTCTATAATATTCTAGAATCTTTAGAAATAGAATTTTCTTCAATATTACCGAAAAAATCTTGAATCTTTTAATACATTCTCGAATGTTCTAGAGTTTTATACAGAAATTTATCAAAAATCCTTATATTATTTAAAAATATTAATTCTCTTTATATATTTAGTTTTATGTCTGAAAGAAGCTAGATTGAAAATTTCGAATGTTGAAAGATACCCAAAACGTAATTATCGAAACATTGAGAATTTTTCAAATACCGAGTTTTTGAAACCAGAATTTTCAAAAACCCGAAATTTCAACTTTAAATTAAATAAATTAGAGTTTAAATTAAATTAAGTAAATTAGTAAATTTCTGACATTTCTAACTACCAAAATTTCAAATCATTGAATTGAAAAATTTCAATTTCGTTAATAGACATTTTTGTTAGTTCTATTTCTTTTGTTAATTAAAATTTAAATTTTTCATAAAGGTTCTGTTTCCATAATCATATTTTCGGTATTTTTCAAAATTCAGGATAGTTTTTCGGGAAAGTTATTTCATCCTCATAATAAATGTTGGAAAATTATGATAAATTTGAGTAACTAAAGTCAGAAGTTTTTTAAATTTAAGATAATTTTTAGAAAAATAAGTTACAAATTTCTTAATTTTCCGTTAAAGTAACGGCATTTATTGATAAATTAAAATTAAAATTTTCTAAATCTTATAATAAACAAATTTCACATTTTGAGAAAATATATTCTTGATGACCTTCGACATAAGAACATCCAATTATAAAAAAATCCTAAAGGCTGAAATAAGTTAAATTATTCAAAAACTATACATTTTATTTAAAAAAAAGATTGCAAAAAAAGTGTTAAGTTTTTTCTCTTTCTTAAAAAAATTGCTCTATTTTCGCCTTTTCAGCTAATTTTTTGCTATGATGCCTTTTTTTGATTATAATTTTTAAATAAAATTTCTCGCAATGTTATGATATCTCGAGTTCTATAAACTTGTCTGGCTCTAATTGGAGGAGAAAAAGGCTCGACTTGGGAAATTTTAAATTTAAATAAAACCTGAGACTCTTTGGAAGTAGCTTGACTAATCAATGTAAGACCCACTTGGACACGACATCAATTCAACCAGCTTTAACCAATCGCAATACCCATTTAAACATGTGCTATTTACAATTGTATCGAATCAGGTCGGCGCAGTGAAGCTTGAAATTCACAATACCGTCGAAAATGATCCACACATCTAGCAAAAATACTATTAAAAATCACTCCTGAATTTAAAACGTGATTACTCGTTAAAAAAAGAGCCAGAAATTTTTCTTGAAACCCGTTGAAAATCTTACTTAATTTGATGTCTTATGACCTACCTGGAGATATTTTTGACCTTTTTTTAGAAATATTCTTCAAATTCATGTAAAAATCCTTTATAATTTTTTTAAATCACTAAATTTCAAATGTGTTAAAATCTTATTAAATAATTAAAAAGCCATTAGGATTCGGAGAGCCCTTGAAATTCTGTTAAATATATTTTTTTAATCTTACGAAATCTTTTTAAATTCTTAAAAATATTTTGTAAACCATTATGATCTAATTAAAGACATTAGAATTTCTTGCAATCCCCTATAATATTTAGAAATTCTATGAAATTGAATTCTTCAAAATCACATAAAAATTCCTTCCCTAATTCCCTTAAAATCTCTAGAAAATTTTATAATCTGTAGAAACCTTTCGAAACGTCTGGAAATCTCATTAAATATTCAAAAATTCATAAGCAAATTCTAAGACTCATTAAAATTCCTTTAAATCCCTTAAAAATCCTTCATAATTTTCGGACATACTTTGAAATTGTTAAATTTTTTATTTTTTAAAAAACCTTTAAAATTAAGAAAATTACTTCGGTATCTTTTGAAACCTTTTCAAATATCTTAAAATCCACGAAAATCGATTAATTCCTTAGAATATAATTAGAATAATAGAATTAATTAATAGATAATTAATTAAATAATTAATAGTACATGTCTAACTAGTTTTAAATACTTACAATCGTTTGAATTATTCAAAATCACATATAAATCCCTTTTAATTCTTTAAATTTTCTAAATATCTTTAAATTTCTAGAAAGTTGTATAATTCCTTTAAATTCCTCAAAATCCTTTAAAATGTTTGGACATACTTTGAAATTTTGTTAAAATTTTTTTTTTGTTTTCTCACGAAATCTTTTTAAATTCCTTAAAAAGCTTCATAATATTTAGAAATCCTATTAATTTATATTTATTCTTTAAAAAAACATCTATCATTTGAAAAGTAAGTTCAGTATCTTTAGAAATCTTTTGAAATCCTTTGAATTCTGTGACATATATGGACGTATCCATGAAATCCAGCACTTTTAAATATTTAGAAATCTCATAAAAACCCTTCAATTCTTTAAAAAAATCTTGAAATACCTTCAAATAACTTTTATTCCGCGAAAGTGAATTTTAACTCTTTAAAATCCCTTAAAATTTACAGAAGTCCCTTAGCATATGCCGACATCGTTTAAAATATTTACAATAGTTGAAATTCTTCAAAATCACATAAAAATCCCTTTTAATTCTTTAAATTCCCTAAATCTCTTAAAATCTCTAAAAAGTTGTATAATCTGTTGAAATCTTTCCGAACGTCTGGAAATATCAATAAATATTCTAAAATCCATTAGGATATTTTAAGAATCACTAAAATTCCTTGAAATCCCTTAAACTGCATTATAATATTTGGATTCAATTTTCTCAAAATTTTTTGCAATATTTGGAAATCCTATTCAATTATATTTATTTTTTTTTAAACCTGTGAAATTAAAAAAATCACCCCGGTATCTTTTGGAATCTTTTAAAATCCTCGGAAATCTATGACATATCTGGTCGTATCCGTGAACTCCCGCACTTTTAAATATTTAGAAATCTCTTAAAAACACTTCAATTATTTTAAAATAATTATAAATCCCTTTAAATAATTTTTTTTCTGCGAAAATTGATCTTAATTCCTTAAAATCTCTGAAAAAAATCTTTAAAATGCCTCAGTTCATGACGAAATAGTTTAAAATAATTACAATCGTTTAAATTCGTCAAAATCACATAAAAATCCCTTATAATTCTATAAAATCTCTATATCTCTTAAAATCTCTAGAAAATTGTATAATCTGTTGAAACCTTTCCGAACGTCTGGAAATCTAATTTAATATTCAAAAATCCATAAGCATATTTGAAGACTCATTAAAATTCCTTGAAATTCCTTGAAATCCTTTATAATATTCGGTCATCCTTTAAAATTCTGTTAAATGTATATATTTTTTAATCTAACAAAATCTTTTTAAATTTCTTGAAATTCTTTGAAATATTTGGAAATTTGATTAAATTCTACTTATTCTTTAAAGGTACTGTGAAATTTAAAAAAATTTAATTAAGATAAAAATCCTTGGAAATCTATGACATATCTGGACGTATTCGTAAAATTCCTCACTTTTAAATATTTAGAAATCTCTTTAAAACTCCTAAACTCCTTTAAAACATCTTGAAACCCCTTTAAATCGTTTTTATTCCACGTGAATGGTTCCTAATTCTTTAAAATCCCTTAAAATTCTCAGAAGTCCCTTAGTATATGCCGAAATCGTTTGAAATACTTACAATCGCTTAAATTCTTCAAAATCACATAAAAATCCCTTATAATTCTATAAAATTCCTAAATCTCTTCAAATCTCTAGAAAATTGTATAATCTGGGAAAACCTTTCTGAACGTCTGGAAACTTCATTAAATATTTAAAAAGCCATAAGAATATTTTAAGACCTATTAAAATTGCTTTAAATCCATTAAAATCTTTCATAATATTCGGACATAATTTAAAATTCTGTAAATTTTTTTTTTAATCTCACGAAATATTTTTATATTTCTCGAAATTTTTTGCAGTATTTTAAAATCCTGTTAAATTTTATTTACTCTTTAAAAACCTGTGAAATTAAAAAAAAATTAATTTGGAATCTTTTGAAATCCCTTAAAATCGCTTTTATTTTTTTGGAATCGTTCTTAATTCGTTAAAAATTGTATCGAATCAGGTCGGCGCAGTGAAGCTTGAAATTCACAATGCCTTTGAAAATGATCCACACATCTAGCGTAAATACTATTAAAAATCACTCCTGAATTTAAAACGTAATTACACGTTAAAAAAAGGAGGCAGAAATTTTTCTTAAAAACCTTTGAAAATCTTACCTAATTCGGCGTCTTAGGACCTACCTGGAGATATCTTTGACCTTTTTTAGAAATATTCTTGAAATTCATGTAAAAATCCTTTATAATTTTTTTAAATAACTAAATCTTCTAAAATATCTAAAAAGTTGTTTAATTGGTTGGAAGCTTTTAAAATGTTTTGAAATCTTATTAAATAATTAAAAATCTATTGAGATCTTTTAAGACTTTTAAAATCCCTTAAAAACTTTCATAATATTCGGAGACCCCTTAAAATTCTGTTAAATATATTTTTTTAATATTACGAAATCTTTTTAAATTCTTAAAAATATTTTGAAATCCATTATGATTTATTCTTTAAAAAAACCTCTAAAATTGGAAAAGTTAGTTCAGTATGTTTTAAAATCTTTTAAAATCCTTTGAAATCTGTGACTTATCCATGAAATTCCCCACTTTCCAATATTTAGAAATCTGTTAAAAATCCTTCAATTCTTTTCAAATATCTTGAAATCTCTTAAAAACGTTTTTCCTTCGCGAAAATCGATCCTAATTACTTGAAATCCCTTAAAAATTCTTAAGAATTCCTCAAAATCCTTTGAAATCCTTCATAATATTCGGACATACCTTGAAATTCTGTTAAATATTTTTTTTTGATCTTACGATATCTTTTTAAATTACTCGAAATTCTTCGTGGTATTTAGAAATCCTATTAAATTATATTTATTCTTTAAAAAAACCTCTAAAATTGAAAAAGTAAGTTCAGTATCTTTTGAAATCTTTTAAAATCCTTTGAAATCTATGACATATCTGGTCGTATCCGTAAAAATCCTGCACATTTAAATATTTAGATATCTCTTTAAAACCCTTCAATTCTTTTAAAATATCTTGAAATTCTTTTTATATCATTTTTATTTCCCGAAAATGGTTTTTAATTCTTTAAACTCTCTAAAAAATCTTAAAAATCCCTCAGTACATATCGAAATAGGTTGAAATACTCACAGTCGTTTGAGTGCTTCCAAACCACATAAAAATCCCTTATAATTCTTTAAAATCCCTAAATCTCTAAAAATCTCTAGAAAATTTTATAATCTGTTCAAACCTTTTCGAACATCTGGAAATCTCATTAAATATTTAAAAATCCATAAGGATATTTTAAGACTTATTAAAATTCCTTTTAATCTCTTAAAATCCTTCATAATGTCTTCACATACTTTGTCATTCTGTTAAATATATTTTTTTTAATCTCACATGATATTTTTAAATTCCTTGAAATTCTTTGTATTATTTAGAAATCCTATTAAATTATATTTATTCTTTAAAAAAACCTCTAAAATTGGAAAAGTAAGTTCAGTATGTTTTGAAATCTTTTAAAATCCTTTGAAATCTGTGACTTATCCATGAAATTCCCCACTTTCAAATATTTAGAAATCTGTTAAAAATCCTTCAATTCTTTTCAAATATCTTGAAATCTCTTAAAATCGTTTTTGCTTCGCGAAAATCGATCCTAATTACTTAAAATCCCTTAAAAATTCTTAAGAATTCCTTAAAATCCTTTGAAATCCTTCATAATATTCGGACATACTTTGAAATTCTGTTAAATTTTTTTTTTTTGATCTTACGATATCTTTTTAAATTACTCGAAATTCTTTGTGGTATTTAGAAATCCTATTAAATTATATTTATTTTTTAAAAAAACCTCTAAAATTGGAAGAGTAAGTTCAGTATCTTTTGAAATCTTTTAAAGTCCTTTGAAATCTATGACATATCTGGTCGTATCCGTGAAATCCCGCACATTTAAATATTTAGAAATCTTTTAAAAACCCTTCAATTCTTTTAAAATATCTTGAAATTCTTTTTATATCATTTTTATTTTCCGAAAATGGTTTTTAATTCTTTAAACTCTCTAAAAAATCTTAAAAATCCCTTAGTACATATCGAAATAGGTTGAAATACTCACAGTCGTTTGAATGCTTCAAAACCACATAAAAATCCTTTTAAATTCTTTAAATTCCCTAAACCTCTTCAAATCTCTAGAAAGTTGTATAATCTGTGGAAACCTTTTCGTACGTCTGGAAATCTCATTAAATATTTAAAAATCCATAAGGATATTTTAAGACTGATTAAAATTACTTGAAATCCTTTGAAATCCTTTACAATTTTCGGACATCCTTTGAAATTGTGTTAAATATATTTTTTTGTTCAATCTCACGAAATCTTTTTAAATTCCTCGAAATTCTTTGTAATATTTAGAAATCCTATTAAATTCTATTAATTCTTTTAAAAGCCTCTAAAATTTAAAATGTAAGTTCGGTATCTTTTGAAATATTTTAAAATCCTTTGAAATCTCGTTCGTATCTACACGTATCCATGAAATCTGTAATTTATCTGGACGCGTCCGTGAAATCCTGCACTTTTAAATATTTTGAAATCTCTTAAAAATCCTTCAATTCTTTTAAATATCTTGAAAGCCCTTAAAATCGCTTTTATTTTGCGGGAATCGTTTTTAATTCTTTAAAATTCCTAAACATTCGTAGAAATCCCTCAGTACATGTCGAAATAGTTTGAAATACTTACAATAATTTTAATTCTAAAAAATTACATAGTAATCCCTTTTAATTCTTTAAATTCCCTAAATCTCTTCAAATCTCTAAAAAGTTGTAAAAACTTTGAAAATCTTTCTGAACGTCTGGAAATCTTATTAAATATTGAAAAATCCATAAGGATATTTTAAGACTCATAAAATTCCTTTAAATACCTTAAAATCCTTTATAATGTTTAGACATACTTTGAAATTCTTGAAATTTTTTTTTTTTACGAAATCTTTTAAAATTCCTCAAAATTCTTGTAATATTTAGAAATCCTATTAATTTATATGTATTCTTTGAAAAAAACCCTATCATTTAACAAGTAAGTTCAGTATCTTTTAAAAATTTTTTGAAATCCTTCGAACTCTGTGACATATCTGGACGTTTCCGCGAAATCCCGCAATTTTAAATGTTTAGAAATCTCTTAAAAAGTCCTTGAAATCCCTCGAACTGCATTATAATATTTTGACATCCTTTGTAATTCATTTTTTTTTTTAATCTCACGAAATCTTTTCAAATTTCTCGAAATTCTTCATAATATTTAGAAATCCTATTAAATTCTATTTATTCCTTAAAAAGCCTATGAAATTAAAAAAAAAATTACTTCGGTATCTTTTGGAATATTTTTAAATCCTTTGAAATCTGTGACATATCTGGACGTATCCGTAAAATCCCGCACTTTTAAATATTTAGAAATCTCTTAAAAGCCCTTAAATTCTTTTAAACATCTTGAAATCCCTTAAACTCGTTTTTATTCCGCGAAAATCGTTTTTAATTCCTTAAAATCCCTTAAAATTCTCAGAAGTCCCTTAGTATATGCCGAAATCGTTTGAAATACTTACAATCGTTTGAATTCTTCCAAATCACATAAAAATCCCTTAAAATTCTATAAAATCTCTAGAAAGTTGTATAATCTGTAGAAACCTTTTCGAACATCTAGAAATCTCATTAAATATTCCATAATCCATAAGGATCTTTTAGGAATAATTAAAATTCCTTTAAATCCCTTAAAATTCTTTATAATATTCGGACATCCTATGAAATTCTTTTAAATATATTTTTTTAAATCTCACGAAATCTTATTATATTTCTCGAAATTCTTTGTAATATTTGAAAATCTTATTAAATTCTATTTATTATTTAAAAAACCTGTAAACGTTAAAAAATTACTTTGGTATCTTTTGAAATCTTTTAAATTCCTTCGAAATCTGTGACATATCTGGACGTATCCATGAAATCCCGCAATTTTAAATATTTAGAAATCTCTTAGAAACCTTTCAATTCTTTTAAAATATCTTGAAATCCCTTAAAATGGTTTTTATTCCGCGAAAATCGTTCATAATTCCATACAATCCTTAACAATTCGTAGAAATCCCATAGTATATTTCGAAATCGTTTAAATTGTTAACAATCGTTCGAATTCTTAAAAATCACCTAAAAATCGCTTTTAATTCTTTAAAATCCCTAAATCTCCTTAAATCTCTATAAAATTGTATAATCTGTAGAAACATTTCAAAACCTCTGCAAATCTTATTAAATATTTAAAAATTTATAAGTATATTTTAAGACTCATTAAAATTCCTTGAAATCCTTTAAAATCCTTCATAATATACGGACATACTTTGAAATTCTGTTCAATTTTTTTTTACTTCCACGAAATCTTTTTATATTTCTCGAAATTGTTTTTAATATTTAGAAATCCTATCAAATTCTATATATTCTTTAAAATTTTTAAAGTTACGTCGGTACCTTTCGAAATCTTTTCAAATTCCTTAAAATCCCAAAAAATCTTTAAAATGCCTCAGTACATGTCATAATATTCAGACAACCTTTGAAATTGGTATAAATATTTTTTTTTTCAATCTCATAAAATCTTTTAGGATTCCTTAAAATTCTTTGTAATATTTTGAAATCCTATTAAATTCTAATTATTCTTCAAAAAAACCTGTAAAATTAAAAAAAATTACTTCGGTATCTTTTGAAATCTTTTAAAATCCTTTGAAATCTGTGACATATCTGATCGTATCCGTGAACTCCCGCACTTTTAAATATTTAGAAATCTATTAAAAACCCTTGAATTCTTTTAAAATATCTTGAAATCCCTTAATATCGATTTTATTCCGCCAAAATTGTTCTTAATTCCTTAAAATCCGTCAGTACATGTCAAAATAGTTTAAAATAATTACAATCGCTTGAATTATTCAAAATCAAATAAAAATCCCCTCTAATTCTTTAAATTCCCTAAATATCTTTAAATCTCGAGAAAATTGTATCATCTGTGGAAACCTTTCCAAGCGTCTGGAAATGTCATAAAATATTCAAAAATCCATAATGATATTTTAAAACTTATTGAAATTCCTTGAAATCACTTAAAATACTTCATAATATTTGGACATACGTTGAAATTATAATAATTTTTTTTTTAAATCTCACGAAATCTTGTTAAATTAATCGACATTCTTTGTATTATTTAGACATCCTATTCAATTCTATTTATTCGTTAAAAAACCTGTAAAATTACAAAATTTCATCAGTATCTTTTGAAATATTTTAAAATCCTAGGAAATCTATGACATATCTGGACGTATCCGTAAAATCCCGCACTTTTAAATATTTAGAAACCTCTTAAAACCCTTAAATTCTTTTGAAATATCTTAAAATCCCTTTAAATAATTTTTATCTCGCGAAAATAGGTTTTAATTCTTTAAAATCCCTTTCAGTCGCTTGAATTCTTCAAAATCACATGAAAATCCCTTTTAATTTTTTAAATTCCCTAAATCTCTTCAAATCTCTAGAAAGTTGTATAATCTATGAAAATCTTGAAGAATATTTTAAGACTCATAAAATTCCTTGAAATCCATTGAAATCCTTCATAATATTCGGACATCCTTTGAAATTC
>JAAAKG020067492.1:0-17495 GCA_010014905.2 Druon quercuslanigerum
TTTATTTATATTATATTTATATTTTTTATAACTAATAACTTTTTTAGAAGTAAACGAACCTTCTTGAATAAAAAATTCGTCTTTTTGTTTAAAAATAAACTTTCTAAAAGAAAATTTAACTACATAGTTGAAAGTTGAACTACTTTCTTACAAATTTATTTATTTTTTTTGACAATTCAACTGACTTGAACATTCGTTTTTTATGGTTCAATTTTTTTTTTTTTTAATTAAAAATCTGTTTTTGTCCAGAATTCAACTACTTGTTTGAAAGTTGATTCCTTTTTTTGTTGAAAATTTGACTATTCTTTTGAAAACTCTTTGGTTGAAAATGTAATTATTTTGTTGAAAATTCGTTGTTTGATATATTTAAAACAATTTTTAAACTGAAAATGTAACTATTCTATTTTTTCTTTAAACACGGTATGTTAGATCAATTCAATTATTTATTTAAAATTTTACTTTTTTGGTTGACGATTCATAATTATTAGTGGGAAATCGTTTCTTTGGTTAAAAATTTAATAATTTTCATTTAGAGTCGCTTTTTTGTAGTATATGAACCTTCTTGAATGAAAATTCATCTTTTTTGTTGAAAATTTGACTTTATTATTAAAAATTATTATTTTTTCAACTGAAAATTTAACTATAGATTTAATACATTCACGATTAGTTGTAAATGAACTTTTTTGTAGAAAATTAAACTTTTTTGTAGAAAATTCGTTTTCTTTATTGAAAATTAAACTAGTTTGTTAAAAATATATGCATTTCCTTGAAAATTGGTTGTTTTAAAAATTTGAAACTGTATGTATTTTGTTAAGAGTACATCTCTCTCCTTAGAATATTAATCTCCTTGATTGAAATCCCGTTTTTTTTATTTGAAAATTCATCGCTCCTGTTGTAAGTTCATCTTTTTTTCTATTAAAAATGAAACTCAAAAAAGTTTCAAATAAGGTAGTGATTCCGAGTTAGGAATATTTATTTTTTAAAAACCTGGAGGTACACGTGTGTTTGATAGGGTGACCTTGAGCCTCGAGTGATACTGAGAATATATATACGTCTGTATGCGGCAAACAAATTTTAACCGATTATTCCTATGACGTAGAACGGCGTGATTAACACTATTAAGCTGACGTAACTCGCAATATGAGTAAAACTCGTGGATTGACTTAACACACCCTCAAAATACTCGGATTTAACTGGTTGCTCTAGATTATCAAACAACCACTTTTGTATTGAATATCGCGAGGGTCACAACATTCTAGCAGTGTGTTATCTATCTGGCTCACGGAGATAAAAGAAATTATTTTTGGTCTTTAGAATTACAATTTTTATTTGGAACTGACAGTTTTGTAAACGAAGCATAATTTTTTATTTAAACAGGGATTCATTTTTTTAATCAGCATTAAAAATTATTTTCCAAAATTCCCCTTCCATATCAAATAATAATTCTTTACCAAAATTCCCTGAATTGAAATCTAATTTATGATAGTCAAACCAAAATCGCACATTTTCAAAGAATTGATAATAATTGAATTTTAAACTGAAAATTATCAAATTTAAACTAAAAATAAATAATAAATTTTCAGTTAAGAAATTAATTATCAAGAAAAAAGGAAATTTTAACAAAATAATTAAATATTCTAATAGTTTTAGATTGAATTTAGAATTCTAAACGAAGAACAAAAGAATTTTGAACAAAACAGTTCAACTTTAAACCAAGTAGTTGAATTGAAAAAAAAAAAGAATTCTTAAATAAAAATGATCAAATAGAGTAGTAAAAAAAATAACATCTGAACAAAATAGCTGAATTTTCATAAACAAAAAAATAAGTTTCAAACAAATTTTGGTAATGAGAAGTAACATTCTGATTCGGAAGATAATTTTGAAGGTAAAGAGTGACTTTTTTAAATTATCTTCTTCTAAATGAGGATTAAAATTATTTTTCAAAATTCCCGTTCCATATCACAAAGATAAAAAAAATTATTTTTGGTATTTTATCAAAATTCCCTGAATTGAAATCTAATGATTTTCACACCAAAATTGCACATTTTCAAAGAATTGATAGTAATTGAATTTTCAACTAAAAGGATCAAATTTTCAGTTAAGAAATTAATTATAAAAAAGAGTAAATTTTAACAAAGTAATTAAATATTATAATAGTTGTAGATTGAATTTAGAATTATAAACAAAGAACAAAAGATTTTTTAACAAAGCAGTTCAACTTTAAACCAAGTAGTTGAATTTTCAAAACAAAAAGAATTCTTAAACAAAAATGATCAATTTTCAGTCACAAATAGAGCAGTAAAACTTTTGTGTATGAAAATTAATTTTCAAAAAAAGAAAAAACAAGTTTAAAAAAGAGTTTAGTAATCAACTAATAGAATAAATTTTTCATAAAAAAGTTCAACTTCTAACAAATAGTTAAATATTTGACAAAAAGAAAAATAACATCTGAACAAAATAGCTGAATTTTCAAAAACAAAAAAATAAGTTTTAAACAAATTTTGGTAATGAGAAATAAAATTCTGTTTCGGAACTGAGAAGTTTTTAAACAGATTATAATTTTAAATGTAAAGAGTGACTTTTTTTGTAAATTATCTTCTTCTAAATCAGAATTAAATTTTTTTTCCAAAATCCCCGTTCCATATCACGAAGATAAAAAAAATTATTTTTGGTATTTTACCAAAATTCCCTGAATTGAAATCTAATTTATGATTTTTAAACCAAAATTGCACATCTTTAAATAATTGATAATAATTGAATTCTAAACTGAAAGTTATCAAATTTTAACTAAAAATAAATAATAAATTTTCAGTTAAGAAATTAATTATCAAGAAAAACGGAAAATTTAACAAAATAATTAAATATCCTAATAGTTGTAGATTAAATTTAGAATTCTAAACGAACAAAAGATTTTTTAACAAAGCAGTTCAACTTTAAACCAAGTAGTTGAATTAAAAAAAAAAAGTATTCTTAAATAAAAATGATAAAGTAGAGCAGTAAAATTTTTTTGTATGAAAATTAATTTTCAAAAAAAGAAAAAACAAGTTTAAAAAATTAGTAATCAACCAATAGAATAAATTTTTATTAAAGTAGTTCAACTTCCAACGAATAGTTGCATATTTGACAAAAAAAAAAAGATCTGAACAAAATAGCTAAATTTTCAAAAACAAAAAAATAAGTTTCAAGAAAATTTTTGTAATGAGAAATAAAATTCTGATTCGGAACTGATAATTTTGTAAATAGTTTATAATTTTGAATGTAAAAAGTGATTTTTTTTTAGATTTACCTCTTCTACACCAGAATTAAAATTATTAATTAAAAAAAATTAAAATCACACATTTTGAACAAACTTTTTCCATTTTCCATAAAATACTTGGAGTTTCAACAAATAAAGCTGAATTTTCAACCTGAAAATATGAATTTATGATATAAAAAAAGTTAATTTTCAATCAAAAAGATGATCTTTAACAAAATAATTGAATTTTCAACTAAAAAAGATAAATTTTCAGTCAAAAATAGAACAGTTAAATTATTAAATATGGAAATTAATTTTCGAATCATCTTTCAGCCGAGCAGTTTAATTTCTGACCAAAATAGATGACATTTTAACAAAATATTTGAATTTTCAAGAAAATAATTAAAGTTTCAACCAAATTTTAGATTCTTCAATCAAAACTTTTTTCATTAATAACAATAATTTCTCGGACTTGGAAACGGGGAAACAATTTTTTTAGAAAATTTAAAAGTTTGGTGTTTATTAAAATTTTTAATTTATTTATATATTTATTATTAATATTATATAATATTAATATTAATAATATATTTTAATTTATATAGTTAAATTTTCTTTAAAAAATTGTGTCCGTTTCCAAGTCCGAGAAATATTTATTTACAGCACTAACAAATTAACAGGCGTACTACACTTGTTATTATTTTTTGGATAAAAAAACAGAATTAAATTTTACCAACCAATTAATATTTTACAATACAAATAAAAGGAATAATTTGCAACCAAAAAATATGATTTTTCAATCAAAGAAATGAATTTTCAACCAAATAGTTTAACTTTTAAATAATAAAGATAAATTTTGAAACAAAAATAAAATATTTAAATTTTCATTTAAAAGAATTAGGTTTAGACTAAAAGATAAAATTTTTTACCAAAATATTTAAATTTCCAACCAAAGTGAAGAATCTTGAACAAAAAAATGAACTTTAAAATTTTCAAATAAAAAATATCAATTTTTAACCAAAAATGAAAGTCACATTTTCAGCTAAAAAATTAATTTTCAACCAAAACTACAATTATTCGATAAAATAGTTAAATTGTTAACTAAAAAAAATGAATGTTTAACTAAAATCAGGAATCTATAACAAACATGAATTTTTAACAAAATTGTTTAACTTTCAACCAAGTAAAAGAATTTTTAGCCGAAAAGATGAAACAAAGATGGAATAGTTTAATTTTCAGTTAAAATTTTTTTTTAACTAAAAAATATGAATTTTTCATCAAATATTTGAATTACTAACCAAAGCTAAAAAAAAATATTTTTAACAAAAACTACGAATAATCATTAAATTAACTAAATTTTTTTGCTAAAAAATATAAATTTTCAACTAAAATCACAGATCTAAAACAAAACAAAAAATATTTTTAACAAAGTAGTTCAACTTTCAACTGAGTTTTCGAATTTTTAGCTAAAAATATTAATTCTCAACAAAAAATGTAACAGTAATAAATTTAAAAACCAAAAAAGAGAAGCAAGGACAATATTTTTTATATTTAATAAAAATGTATACCTAAACTGCAGAACCTAAAATTGATTAAAAACGATGAAACTTCAAAAACTATTCATTTTTCTTTAAAAATGTCATTTTCTCATTTAAAAACCCCATAAAACCACGAAACCTTAAATAATTGTAAAAATATATTTCACTCTTAAAAAATAATGTTTTTAAAATTAAAAATATTAATTTTCTGGTGTAAAATGCTAACATAAACCAAAATGTTTGAATATTGTAAGTCTTTAAAAACAATGGGATTTTATAATACTGAAAAAAACTGTAAAACTTTTACTTAAAATTTAAGTAGTTTTAAAAAATTAATAAGAAAGGACAGTAAGAAAAAAAATTAAATTACAAAAAATATTGTTAAAAAGACTATTTTTTGTAAGTTTTAACATTTTTTTTTTTCAAAAAAAGGAAGCAGTGTTTTCTTTCATAATACGCGCCTGATAATGATTTCAGTTTCTAAATCATAAACACCTTTGTTTCCTGATACCTGATTTTCGACACAGTTAAATCATCATTAATCAATATCATCATTAATCAATATGATAATTAACAAAAAACAAGATATATTAGAAAAATGTGCAAAGATCAGACAATGAAAAATGTAAGGCGTTTAAAAATGAAAAAAATCCTAAGTGTGCAATACTTTTTATCGGATTCTCTAGTCTCATAAAATGTTCATACAAACTTAGATAAAAGATCTTCATTATGAATGCATTTTCAAGGCTAAGAAGAAGTAACGAAATCAAAAGCTTCGACAATTTCTGATAAAGAAATTGCCGTCTGCAATGGAAAGCTGCGAATGAAAATGATAATAAATTCTTATCAAATATGTTATCATTCGTATGAATGCATCATTTGGATTTTAAACCTGTCTAGGCACTTGTGTTTCATCATTCAGGGCTCGGATTAAAACAATTTTTAACAATAGACATTCAAAATCTAGGCTTAAACTATTTCTTTCACTTTAAAATTGAAATGACTTTCTTTTTTAATCATTGATTTTACCATTTTTCCTAGTTTTTAATTTCAAGTTTGATTAAAATTGAAGAAAATACTTAAGAATAGTAATAAATTTATTGATTATGCATTAATCCCGCTTCTGAGAATTGTCGTAATGTTGTCAATATTTGATATTGTATCAATTGAATTTGTTTGTTAAACATTAGATCTTTATTTCCTCTAAAGCCATTATCATGAAATTATCAAAGTAGGTTATGTTATATATATTGACTGTGGAGTAAATTAAATTATGACTAATGTTGATATACACAATTGCATAGGGAAATAATTTATCTCTAATTTAATCCTCGTAAACAAAGACAAGTCTTTAAAATCTTCCGAAAAGTCTTTGAATATTGCAAAATTTAATTCCTGAAGAAAACGTAGCAACTTTTCCAAATATTCTTCAAATAGAAACACAAGCTTCTTGATTTTTGGTTCAAGAAATAAATGAATATGTAAACTCTTGACAAAAAAATTGATATGGTTAAAGTATTTTGGAAGGAAAATAAATATTTATTTAATCTAAAAACCATTTTCAAAACCCGTTAACATTTTTTCTCAAATCGGGGGATATAGTTTAATTTTTCACGAATATCGGGGAATACATTTTTTAAATAAAATTAATGTATTATAATTTTCAAGCAAAAAATATTAATTTTCTAACAAAAGAGAAGAATTTTTAAAGAGTTTTGTTTTCAAGCCGAAAGGTCAAATGATTTAGAAAACAGTTGATTTTGAAACGCGGAAGGAGAAACTTGCAACAAAATATTTTTTAAACAAAAATGATGATTTTTCAAATAGTTGTTTAATTTTATAAGAAACAGTTGCATTCACAACCAAATAGTTGAAGTTTCGAGCAAAGAGATACCATTCTTTAAAAAGAAAAAATATACGCATTTTTAACTATGAATTTTCAACTAACAAAAATGAGAATTTAAAAAAAAAAAGTTCAATTTTAAACCTCAAAATGTAAAGTTTCAAAAAACAATTATCAATATTGAACAAAAAATTACTTTTTGGGAAAAAACCAATAATTTTCAATCAAATAGTTAAATTTGCAGTAAAAAAATATCCCGCACCAAAAAAAACGAATTTTAAACAAAACAGTTCAATTTTCAATCAAAGATGAATTATCAAAGAAATTTTTTAACCAATTAGTTAAAATTTCCATCCAAAGATGAGTATTTAACTAATAAAATAAATTTTTAACAAAGCAGTGGAATTTTCAACAACAAATAATTTTCAAACAAAAGCGATCAATTTCTCACAAAAAATATAAGCCAAAATTTCAGTTAAAAAAATTAATGTTTACCGAAAAAACAAATTTTTAATTAATAAAATGAATTTATAAGAAATT
Source organism: Druon quercuslanigerum (assembly GCA_010014905.2). Taxonomy (NCBI): domain Eukaryota; kingdom Metazoa; phylum Arthropoda; class Insecta; order Hymenoptera; family Cynipidae; genus Druon; species Druon quercuslanigerum. Next base: position 7,154 of record JAAAKG020067492.1, read on the forward strand.
TGATAAACTTTTAACCAAAAATATGAATTTTTTATTAAAAAAATACGAATTTTCAACCAAACATTAAATGGTTACATTTTCTGAGGAAAAAATCAATTTTCAGCACAAAAAAAACGGGTGTTCAACAAAGCAGTTTAATTTTTCAACAAAAAAAAACAAGAATATGGAATTACAAATTGAAAGATGAATTTTCAATAATTTTTAATAAAAAATGGAGCAGCGATTTTGGAAGGCAAAAATGCGATTTTTTTTACAAAAAAGCTGAGTTTTCAATCCGAAAATGTTAATTTTCAACTTAAAACAATCAAGTTTCAACCGAAAGTAGAATTTCAATTTTCAGTTGAAATAATCAATTTTCAGCACACAAAAAATGAATTATCAACAAAATAGCAAAATTCTCAAAGAGAAATATGAATTTTCAATTAATTAGCTTAATTTATAACCAAAGAGATAAATTTTCAACTAAAATCATGAATATTTAACAAAAAAATTAGTTTTTGACAAAGCAAAATCTTTCAAACAAATATGATGAATTCTCGTCGCAAATTGTATCAAATGATACTTCAACACATTAAAAAATTTAAAAAAAACGTTCAATTCATCCCTAAGACAAATTTTTAACCAAATAGATTAATTTTCTACAGTGAAGACTAATTTTCTTCCAAAAAAGATGAATTTTAAACTAAAATTATGAATCTATAAAAAAAAGAATGAATTTTTAAGATTTTGAAAGTTATTAAAATTAATTTTTAACAATAAAAAAAACCAAATTCAGCAAAATAGTTAACTTTGTATGCTAAAATATAATTATGAATTTTAAACAAAAAAATTAATGTTGAAAAAACAAAACAGTTGAATTTACAAGAATAAAAAATGAGTTTTCAACCCGAAAATATGAATTTCCAAGTAAAAACAATAAATTTTTAACCAAAAATGGAAGAGCGAGTTTGAAAGAAAAAAATGTGAATGTTCAACAACAAAAAAAGTTGAGTTTTCAAACCGAAAATATGAATTTTCAACTAAAAACAATCAAGTGTCAATTTAATTTTAGTTTCAACTAATTTTTAACCAAACAGATGAGTTTTCAACTAAAATTATAAATATTTAAAACAAAAAATTATTTGTTAATAAAAAAGAAAAAAGGATTTAACAAAATAGTTAACTTTTTAAACCAAAATATACATGTTCAAATACAATTATGAATCTTAATTAAAGCAGAAAAATGAAACTTTTCAACCAAAAAGATGAGTTTGCAAATAAGAATATTAATTTTTACAACAGAAAAATCGAATTTTCAACCAAAAATTGTCACTTTTCTATCAAAAATAGAATAATTAAAGTTTTAGTTTAGAGAAACTAGTTTTCGAAGAAAAAATGAAGTTTCAACAAAACATTTCACCTCGCAATCAAGTAGTTGAGTTTTCAATAAAAAAAGTGGAATTTTAAACAAAAAAAATGTCGTAATCATTTGGGAATATATAATAAAATAAATATCGATTGAAATGAAGTCACTATTTACTTACTCTCAGTAAAATGAATTGATAGAACAATATCGAAAAATCCATAAGAAGTCTAAAATATACTCGATTGAAGTAAAATAATTCTAGAAACTACGCTCAGAATCTAAATTTAAAATTCAGGTCTCTAAATCTACCAGTTCAATTTCAACAATGAGCAAATACAAACAATCTACCGTAAAAATAGTCATTGACATAAATTCAGAATCCCAAGATCACACTTTCGATTCAATTTGCGCAATAAACAGTGCCATAGTAGTTTAGGAAATTATTAGAAGTCCCAAGATCGTACTTTCGACCAGATTTGCGCAACGACGTCGTAATAATTTGGGAAATTATTATAAAAGGGAAAGTTCACTACATTTCGAATGATACATTTACTTCTTTCACTTAACTTATAAAACTTTAGCCCTCCGAAACTATGAACAAAACACGTCAAGTTTTCGCCCGAGCAATCACGCGCGAACAATATAAACAAATTTGACAATTCGCCAAAGTTTACGAACATTTGAACACACTTCTGGAAAGAAATATATGGCAAATTCCCAGAACGGAAAATGGAGTAGGAAAAATAGTCTTGTTGATGGCATTTTTGATCACGATATTAATACACTGATTACTTTCGTTTCGGAGCAGATGAACACTTTATTTTAACGCTATGTTAAACTTTACTCACCCTATTTTTTCGACACATTGTTGATTTTTTGACAAAAGCTCCCATAACTACGAAATTACCAATTTTCGAAACCACAGCTGTGCAAAGCAGCAAGCTGTCCGATCACAAACGAACGACAACGACCACAATCACAATGGCGATGAGTCTTTAACCAGGGTTGCCAGTCAGGTTGAGCTTTGAGCACGTTTCCAAGGTTGCCAGCTTAATCAATGCGCATGCGTCTCACCAGCATCCTGATTGGATGTTGATCGCGCGCTTACTTTAAAATTATTAACTATGCAAATCAATTTTTCCTCTGAATTTAGAACCAACAATTTATTTTTTAAAAATTTAACTCAACTAATTAATTTACTTATTACTCTGCAAGACTATTTTATGATCTACAAATTAATTTAAATAATACTAGAATAATTATTTGGTTAAAAAAAAATTGATTTAAATATTTATTCATTTTTAAAAAGCGCGCCATACACAATGAATTAGAATTCAGATGCGACGCATGCGCAGTACAGTTAAGGAGCAACTGTCTGCGCATTAGGGTCCTTCATTTTAAAAAGTAATTTTAAACTAAATAAAAACCATTCTTTAACGAAAAAGATTCGTTTTCTATCGAAAAGGACCAATTTTTAACAAAATGTATTAATTTTCAACTAAAAAGATCAACTTTCAACCAAAAATAGAATTAGTTAAATTTGCTGCGAAAACATTAAATTTGCACACACAAAAAATGAATTCGTGCCAGCAGAACTTAAATTTTAACCAAGTAATATAAATTTCAAAATTAAAATTAATTTTTAAAAGCAATTGCTGCAATTTCAAGCAAAAATACGACATTTCAACTAAGATTAACTTCCTATGAAAAAGTAGAATTTTCAAATTTAAAAAAATCAATTTTCCACCAAAAATAGAAAATTTGAATTTTCATTTCACAAAAATAGGATTTTTAACCAAATGAAAGCAAATTTTTAAAAAATAGTTAAATTTTTAGCTAGTGGTGGAATATTCATTTACAATTATAAATCTGCAACCCAAAAAATTAATTTTCAAATAAGAAAGGTTTTTCAGTCAAAAGAAAAAAATGCGTTCCAAACTGTTTAATTATCAAATAAAAAGATGATTTTTAAACCAAAACAAATTATTTTCTACGAAAAAGGACGAATTTTTAATAAAATAAGTAAATTTTTATTATTGGTGTTGAACTTTGGACCGGGGAAAATAATTAGTAATTTTATATTTATAATATTGATTTGAATAAGCAGACTGATAAAATTTACATCTAAAATTATAAAATACATAAATGTTCTACTAAAAAAAAAAGATTAAATTTTCACGAAAAATAGAAATAGTTAAATATTTTAATGAAAGAAATTAATTTGCAAACAAAAAATGTTGAGTTTTCAATAAAATAGTTAAATTTCTACACAAAGAGATGAATTTTAAATTAGAATTATAAATAAACAAAAAAACTCATTTTTAACAAAAGAATTTAAGTTTCCACCAAATAGTGTAATTTTCAACTAAAAATAAATAATAATTTTCCTCTAAAATTATTAATTTGAACTAAAAACTGTTTAATTTTTAAACAAAATTATACATTTTTAACTAAAAATATAAATAGTTAAATTTTCAGTGTTAAAATTTATTTGCATTAAAAAATGAATATTTAACAAAAGAGCTTAAATTTTTAACCATTTAGTATAATTTTTACAACAAAAAAAAAGAATTTTCATCTAAAATTATGAATCTTTAACTGGAATAGTCGAAATTTGAACCAAAAAGATAAAAAAAGAATTTTCAAACAAATTCAATTTTAATTTACATTTAAAGGAGATAACTTTTCCATTAAAAATAAAATACTTGAATTTTCAAATTAAAAAATTAATTTTTAACCAAAAGAAAACTAATTTTCAACAAAATTGTTAAATTTGTATAAAATATTATGAATGTTTAACCAAACCAATCAGTTTCCAACAAAAAAACACACAATTTTTCATAAAAGTAATTAAATTTCCAAACAAAGAGAAAAATTTTGAATTAAAACTATGAATCTTTTACAACAAAAAACTATTTTTAAAAGTTTAACTTTTAACAAAATAGTATAATTTTCAAAAAAAAGAATAAGTTTCCATAAAAATTTCTGCTAAAAATATTAAAATTTAAACTTATAAGATTAATTTTCTTCCAAAAAATGAATTTTCAACAAAATAAATACGTTTTAAAATAAGCAGTTGAATTTCAACTAAAAAGGATTAATTTTTTAACAATAGTATAAATAGTTAAATTTTCAACCAAAACTGAACTTTTAATAAAAATTACGAATATTAAAAAATAAAAATAAAACGAATTCTTCAGAAAAAAGTTTTACTTTGAACCAAAAATAGAAACATCTAAATTTGTAGTTAAACAAATAATTTGCAATAAAAAAAATTGGAATTTTCAATAAAATGGTTAAATTTCCAACCAGAGCTAAATTTTCAATTAAAATTATGAATCTTCAAGATCATATGACGAATTCTGAAAAATAAAGTTTAACTTTTAACACCTTTTTAACCAAATAGTATAAATTTAGAAAAAAAAGAATTGTCAATAAAAAAAATTTCAACAAAATAAAAAGAAATTTTCATCAAAATGCAAACAAATTTTCAACAAAATATTTAAACATTTATTTAAAAAGATTACTTTTCAATCAAAAATTGAAATAGTTAAACTTCCAGTGAAAAAATTAATTTGCAGCCGAAAAATGTGTCATTTTTAATAAATTAGTTACATTTTAAACCAAAGCTAAACTTTCAATAAAAATTATAAATATTTTTAAACGCAACCAAAAAACTAATTCTGCAGAAAAATTGTTACTTTGAACCAAGTTGTATAATTAAAAAAAAAATGAATTTTCAACTAAGAAGATTAATTTTCAACAAAATACATTAATTTTCAAACATAAAGTTGAATTTTCAATAAAAAAAGATAAATTTTCAACCAAATAAAAACAAATTAAAAATTTTCAACAAAATACTCAAATTTTTGAAGAAAAAAAATGATTTTTTAACCAAAAAGAAGTTATTTAATTTTATATCACAATAAAATAAAATATTGAAGCACGTTCTCGACAAAATTTCGACTTAAAAAAATGCCCTGACATTTCCCGATTTTCTCAGGTATATAAAATTATACAATTATAATTATAATTAATATTATAATTATTATTATAATTTGTTAATACTATTTCCTTACCATCTAAAATTAATAAATAAAAAAAATAATAAGGAGCGTTCAATAATAAGACAATTTGTGTTGCAGATTTATTAGTTAATAAACAGCAACCCAAAAACATAGACGCATTAAATGTGACAATGTTTTGTAATTTATAATATATAACATGTGGAACTGCAATATAACAAATAATTACTTTTGTGCACGCCAAAAAAAAACAGAATGGCAATAATATCGTTCCCACACTCTTGCTGCGCAATTCAAAATATTTACAATCACACTTTTTACAATAAATCTAATTTCACATCCGCATATTTACATTAGGGGCAATCTCTCTACACTGGACAATGCAGTCCACATTGGATAATAAGTAATTAAAAATACTAAAATATGCAAAATAATTAATTTAATGTAATTAATGCTATTAAAAAAACTGTAAGTTTACAAATTAAAATTGGTTATTTTTCTTTTATTTGCGCTCTTAATTAATGATTATCGACTGTAGACTACATTATTCACTGTTGGTAGGTTCCCCCTACTTGAATTTTAATACTTATAGCGCACATCGGCGACGATAATTTTTTTTACACACTGTTTAAAATTCGAGTACGTGTGAGCTTTAAATTTGTTGAGTACATTTGAGGGTCATTTCCGAAGTAATTTTTTACGTAGAATCCGAATCCGGAGTCAGAACTGACTCATCACGTCAGAATTTTAAGATATTTGAGGTTATGTACCCAAAAAATGGTGTTTTTGGCTACTTTGGAGGTTATGTACAGAAGACACAAAATTTGTTGGGATTGTTTTTTTAGTTGTATCATATAGTACTGCTATTTTTCTTTAATTTGAGAGTAGCAGAGTTTAATTACCATTTTTCTTTATCAAGTTACGCCAATTTGAAATTACGAGATATGTCCCATTATGTTTTGAGCATTTGCTTTAAATACTTTGAGGCCGAAAATTTCTACTACTACACCCCCAAGTACAAATTTTCAAGAGAAAACATCAGCCCCTGGAACTCTCAGTTGAAAATATTCGATATGTTGGCGAAACCGTGTGGCGGCGCCACCAATGCAGTTGGCCTATGCTCGCAACAAATTTATGGCAAAATACGAATTTTTAGTTTAATAACACTTTAAAAATAATTTAATGTCAGTGTTAAACAATCTTTGCGTATTTTAGGTGATCTTTACGACATTTTCTAACATCTTAGAGAAAGAAAACTAAAAGGAAGTGCTTTCAAATATAAAAATTTGTATTTATTTACAGATGCTCCAAAATATTTGACAGGTGCGCTTGAAATGGTGAAATGCGTTTGTTTTAATTGTAAATTTTAATTGTTAAAGATTCTCTTTAAATGCCACTGGTACGTTTTTATTAAAATTATTTTATTTAGATCTTATAAAATCTTTATTTTTGTAAACAATAGGTTTTCATAAATAACATTTTTTAAATAAAAACGAACCAATGAGATTTATAGAGAATATTTTGAATAATACAATGAGCCCCACAAAATCAAAATTAAATTTAATACACTGTGCACATATAATAATTTGTTCTAGTTAGTTGGAATGTTTTCGGATTTACGCCTAAAATCAGGGAATTTTACGATTTTCGCAAAATATTTTTAATTCAAAAGATTAAAAATAATCTTAAAGATCATTATCTTTTACCCAGAACTACCAGAAAATTATTTTTATTCAACAAAAATTTTTTTTTAACTTTCGCCTTGCAATATTTGAATTATCGACCAACTGCAAAGGTGGCGCTGCCACACAGCTTCCGTCAACTCTCATGACAAATATTTTATACAGACTTCCAGAAAAGTGGCATGGGGCTGATTTCAAGCCAATTGCTCAATACAAAATGGGACGTATCTCGTAATTTCAAATTGGCGTAACTTGGTAAAGAAAAATAGTAATTGAACTCTGCGACTCTCAAATTAAAGAGACAGAGCAGTACTATACGGTACAACTAAAGAAAAAATCCCCCAAAAAATTGTGTCTCCTGTACATAACCTCAAAAGTAGCCAAAAACGACATTTTTTTGGGTACATAACCTCAAATATCTTAAAATCCTGACATGATGGGCCAATTCTGACCCCGGATTCGGATTCTACGTAAAAAATTACTTCGGAAATGACCCCATTATTTGCAGGCCTTATTAATTAATCAGTTTAATGACCATGTGCGAATACTATGACTTTATTTTTCCTCTCCAAATCGAGGCTGCGGAACATTTTTTTTCTATAAAAGCCTGAAATTTAAACTGGATATTAAATTGCCATGCGTGGTTGAATTGAGCAGATTTTTTAATAAAAATTAAAATAAGAAAGCGCTGGTGTAAGCCTATATTAACATTTTGTGTACGTTACATGACTTAGTTAAAATTTAAAAAAAAGTGTATTACACATATTATGGTAACAATCATTAACACTTAATTTTCTTTTGTGTGTGTTTGCAAAAAGTGTGTAGAGATCTTCAACAGTAATTTTGATTTTATAAATACAATAATTTTTTATATATTTTTTTTTAATCGACTCTGCTTCAAAAAATGTGTTCACTTATAAAAAATAGGAGGCAAATTCAGATATCTATTTTGATTGCACTATTTTGAACAATTTTGTTTTCTCAATAATGTCATGGCTAAATTTTCAAGACAAAATATAAATTCAACCTATTTTCTTTCGTTTCACAATAATTTAATAATAAAAAGATACTAAATCGTTTATAAATTCCGAAAAAATAGTTAAAATAAAAAAAAAACTAGTAATTTCATAATCCTATTTTTCACTAACCGTTAGTGAGAATATACGCAGTCGTTTCAACTTTTAAGTTCGTAATATAAAAAATTTGATTACAAAAAAAATCACGCAATAAGCAATTATTATTTTATCTAAATAAAGTTTAAAATAATTACACATTTATTCAAGTCACTCAATCAGTAGAAGGAATTATAGAATAAATATATTTGATAAAAACGCAGAAAGTCGTGTATAAAACCAACTTTATAATATCCTAATGCAGTTATTGTGTGTAAATTTATTACTATCTACTTCCCCAAAAATATTATTCATTTAATTAAAAATCTTCAGCGAAAATTAATACTCTTGAAACTTGTGATACTAGATTACTGAAAATATGAAAGCTTTGCTTGATTATTAATTAGCTTTATGGACCACATCTCCAAAAAGATTTTTGCATAATTATTTTTTAAGTTCTATAGACATTTTCAAATAATATTTTTCTAAAATTATTATTCAAACTATTAAAAGTTTCTGGCAGTAAGAAATTTTATCGATTTTAAGGAAAGTCAAAATTTACAGAATTTTATCAAAGTTTCATTTTCAAAAAAAAAGAAAGATTCGCGAACAGTTTATAACATTACCGAATTTAAACAATTAAATAAATTGTTTTTTATCAATACTATTTATTAAAAATATAATAATAAATTATTTTAACCAGAGAATTATTTATTTAATGACCAATGTATTTTTTAAATTACTGTTTAATTTTTAAATAACTAATCTTGTAGTTTTTTTGCACTGAGAAATATTTCTTTTCAGTTATGCTTATTTCAAATTCAAACAATAATTTAAAAATAATACATCAACAGAAAATTTAACTATTTCTATTTTTGGTTGAAAATTAAACATTTTGGATAAAACTGTTGTCTATCAATATTTAGTTTTTCTTAGTTGAAAATTAAGCTCTTGTTCAAAATTATGTTTTTGATTAAAGACTGATAATTTTAAATAAAAATTCATCATTTTGCTTAAAAATGTAACTATTTTGTAAAAAACTTGCTTTTATTTAATTGATTAAAATGATTGATTTTAAATTTAAAAAATTGATTTTAAATTAAAAATTCAAATATTCCATTTTTAATTAAAAATTGATCTTTTTTAGTTGCAAATTCATATTTTTTTGAAGTATTATTTGAATTTGAAATAATAATCAAACAAAATATATTTCTCAATGTAAAAAAATACAAGAACATGATTTTTATTATTAAAATATTTCATCATTGTATTTATAATGAATAAATATGATTGATTAAAAGCCAATATTTTTAATTTTTTAGATTCAATAATTTTCTCATGTGGAAAATTTTGGCAGAATGGGATATTTTATAATTCGGAAATTATTTTCTGGTCTTTTTCAAAAATTTAACAGTGAAAAGTAGTTAAAATATAAAATTCTCAAAAAGTTTATAATATTATCTAATTTGAAAATTATATTGTAATCAATATTATTGATTAAAAATATAATAATAAAATATTTAAATAGAGAATTATTTATTTAATGTCCAATGTATTTTTTTTAAATACTGTTTAAATTTTAATTAACTAATCTTGTCGTTTTTTTGTACTGAGAAATATTTCTTTTCAGTTATAGTTATTTTAAATTGAAACAATAATTTTTAAATAATACATCAACAGGATACATGAATTTTTTAAATAATAATTGAATATTTAACTATTGACGAATTTTTATTTCAAATTAGAATCTTAAAAAAAATTTCAAAAATAGATAACAATTTTCAACTATATTTCCAATTATTGTTATAAAATATAAAATTTAAAAAAAGTTTTTAATATTATCAAATTTGAAAATTATATTTTAATCAATATTATTTATTTATTGGAAATACAGTAATGAAATATTTTAATCAAGGTAACATTTTTTAATGTTTCTATTTTATTTTAAATTATTTATTGAATATTTCACCATTATACTTTTTAAAATAAATAATATTGATTAAAAAACAAAGTTTTTAAATTGCTTTAATTCGGGAATTTCCAAATTCAGCATTTTTATATTTCGGGAATTTTATCCCGATACTGAAGATTCCATAAAAAGAAAATATTTTAAACAGAAAATTCCAGAAATAATTATAATTTCCGAATAATAAAATACCCGACAGAAACTTATTGTTA
>JAAAKG020067503.1:0-17494 GCA_010014905.2 Druon quercuslanigerum
CAACAGAAAAGCGACCGTTTTCAGTGAAGTCCATGCATTACAGATTGGTCTCCTTATGTCTATTCTCCATGCTTTTAGTATAGGATCAATGATGTTTGGACGTGCATAAACAAATCGACCGCGCCGCCCGTGCCGTTCGAGGCGACAATTATTACGCGGCGCTTGCGACAAAAACTTTTTTTGAAGACAGTAAGTAATTTTTAAGACGTAAGTTATTAATTTTTCAAATTAAAGTCGCTACAATCATTATTATTAAAAATAATGAAAACGGTGCGGTTTTTCAAAAAGGGGTTTAAAGTGTTTTTTTTTTGTAATACTATTATCTACAAATTTTTCTAATTGTTGTAGCAACCCCATTTCACGATATCTATAAACATGTATTGCAGTAAATATTTTTAGTTGAAAATGAGAATTGAAAGTAAATCACAGTGCTGCTAAACCATGTTTAAATAAAAGTTCCATGTAAATGAGATTTTTTAATTGTTTGTTGTAATATAGCATCCCATGAACATTTTCAGATGAAAATATTACTGCACAATAATAGGAAATTGTAATTTATCTTCCTGGATTTAGTTAGAATTTGCGAGAAAAATTCAAAACGAGATTTTCAATGCTCATTTGTTTTTATTTGTATGTTTTTGTCTTAAAAGTTAAAACATCTTCTTGTCATAAATGACGAAGTTTCAATCACTGACAAAATGACATGTAAAGATTATGGAACAAAAACTCACATAACTCAAAAAAGAACTTTAGAAGAGAATAACTTTTAGGTGAATCTACGAAAAGAATCTCCCAAGTATTTTCTTTTTTATTCAATGATAAAATTCATTTCTTATATATAAGGATTTCTGTCTTTTTTAAAAATAGCTTTTCTTACAATCTTTAAAGTTTTAAAGGGAACAGCTTAAGTTGAACGTGGTCGCCTCCAGCGTAAAAATATCAATTTGACCATGAAATTATTGCTTAAAGCTATTTTTTTTAAAAAGACAACTTTTTTTATTTTGAAAGAAGGATTTTATTTTTATATCCATTTAAATTTTAAATTAATATAGGATCACTAGTTCTGTAAATTAACCAAGTTTGAGCATGATAAAAGAAAGGACAATTTTTGGTCGGAAGATTTGACATATCCTGTCCAATACATCTCATGTCCATACATCTCTTTCTATTTATTTTTTTATATAAATAAATTAAAATGGGCAACATTCAAAAAGTGTTATTCAACCGATTCTTTAAACGAAAAATATAGAAATAAAAGGCAAGTTTCATCCAAATTAATTTAAAGAAACATATCCTTTAGAAGGTATAACTGTTATTTTAATTTATTTATCCTAATGTCATTAAAACAAAATTCGTGTACCTAAAAATTTGCTTATTATTCTTTCTCTCGCACATTAAAAAATATCATGCATATAGGAACAGCATCAAGACTCAGATTAATTCAATGTTCATAATGTTAAAATATTTTTAGGTATTTGAGCAAAAAACATAAACTTATTTCGCCAGGAGTGAAAGACACCTGGAGGCTTTAAAAAGAAGCTTGAGTTTGAATTTTAAACCACTATATCTAGATGTAGATTGTTACTGCGCATCCTTTCTACCTCAGGCAAAAAGTTTTACCTTTTTTAGTTTTCTACTTAAGGCCAAAAAACTCACTTTTTTGGAAAAATCTATCTCAATTCTTTTTTCACTTCAGCTCGTGCTCAGTCAGTCAGTTTTTAGTCTATTTCAATAAATTTTTCAGCGAAAGTAGTTTAAAATGCCCTTTGACTGATAGATGAAAAATAATTCAAAAATCTACTTAAACAAAATTTTTGTTAATTTTTTTCTGATGCGTGGCTCATATCAGAATTCTGTAACTCCCTGCGTTTCGTTTATCGAGCGAATTTCGAGCGACAAAAAACTTCCAGCTTGAAAGTTGTGAACAACAGTACAAAGAAGTTTTCTGAAAAATTTTAGCACAATCGAATCGATATTCAAGAAACTATTAACGTCTCAATTCGATAGCAGCTAGGCGACTTACGCGCGGGCTGTAGCGAGAGTTTCAGATCCGGCGCGAAAAATAAAAACTAATCAAGTAATCAGGTAATATCAAACTATTATGCATAAATAAATAATAGTACATAAAGTAAAATAATTTATTCATTTAATATCATGTACAATAGAATGAATCTATTTTTGAGACAAACTGTACAAAAGTAAAACAAAATAAAAGCATCTAATACTAGTTTGTTCTTCATGCCTGTTGCGACAGAGCCTTTGTATTTCTTGACATAATATTGGGTAAATGAATGACTTAACGTTATGCACTATTATTTATTGATGCATAATACTTTGATACTACCTGATTAGTTGTTAGTTTTTATTTTTGATGCCAGTGAACTGTATAATGTAAATAGGATCTGAGACTCTCGCTACAGCCCGCGCACGAGTCGCCTAGCCGCTATCGGCTTGAGGCGTTAATAATTTCTTGAATATCAATTCCATTGGGTTAAAATTTGCCAGAAAACTCCTTTCTACTATTGTTAACAACTTTCTCGCGAAAAGTTTTTTGTTGCTCAAAATTTTCTGAATTAACGAAACGCTAGAAGTTACAGAAGTCACAAACTGAAGTAAAAAACAAATTAAAACGGATTTTTTCAACAAAAAAAAAACCTTTTTGGCTTTATTTAAAAAATTAAAAAAGCTAAAACTTTTTGCCTGTGGGAAAAAGATGCGCGATAAGATTCTACATGTAGATATAGTCTTCAAAAATAAAAATTTGAAAATGTTCTTAAAAGCTTAGAGAGGCCTTCCCACTCCCGGCGAAATTAGTTTATGTGCACTTATTTAATCCGGCAGCTCAATTTTTACATTCTGATTCATGAGAGTGTAATGTAATCGTCGAAATTTTTTATCTCTGGTTTTTAACGGATCTTTAAGTTTCGGCATTCACAGATTCCGAAAATCATAAAATTTTGTCGTTATCTGGCTGTATGTCTGTATGTCTGTATGTCTGGCTGTATACCTGACTGTTGTAGCCTCTCTAGCTTTTGAAGGATTTGTCCAACCGAGTCAACCTTTGATACACTTCTTAAAATTCCCAAAATGAAGGTTAAGTTCGATTAGCAGATATTTCCAGCGGAAATTAAAAACTTCGATCAAAATTAGAAAAGTTATATGCTTTTAAAAATTTGGAAATATGCAGAAAAGTAGAACAAAATATGGATATGGTAGCTTACGAAATTTCATTTAAATTTTTCACTTGATATCAAATACATTTTGAAAATTTTCAACCAAAGGGAAACAAATTGGTAACAGGTTAAGAACTATCAATCCCAATTTCTACTAGATATAAAATATATGTATTTTGACACTCTTTTTAAGAGATCTTGATGAAGTTGCTTTAAGAACCTTCTTTAAAAAGCAAATCCAAAAGAAATTCAGTTACAATTTATAAATTGGGTTGAAGTTTCAGACGTCATATGACGAATTTATTTTTAATTTTGGACTTCTATATGGTCCAAAACAATAAAAAAAAACGCAGCGATTTGCGGACAACAGCAAAAATTGAGAAAAACTGCACAAATACTCATCTTGGAGAGGATATAGGTTGAATTCTACCCCATAACGAAGAGGGTGTGACTTTTTACCCCCCTCCCCTATTTTAAAGGTACATTCAGGAGGTGTCGAAAAAAAAAAAATTGTAAAAAAATTTCCACTAGCAGACAACAGCCAAAATTGTGAAGAACGTACATTTAATGCGCACACTTTAACTACATTTGTTCAAATATCATAAATATTATAACTTGAATCAAAAACTATATAAATAGATACATACATGCATACAACTTAAATCGAAAACTGTGATTTAAACTTCTGAGGAATTACAGCCATAAATATTGGGTTGAAGGTTCACACGTCATATGACGAATTTCGTTTAATTTTTTTTTATTTTTGGCTTCTACGTGTTCAAAAACTGAAAAACTGCGACTGCCGCGATAAAAACCCCGTAAAACCATACTTCAAAAGATATATGGTAAGTTCTAGCTGAAAATGAGGAGGACGTGATTTTTTAACCCCCCTTATTTACAAGGTACAATCAAGAGGTGTCGAAAAAAAAATATATTTTTTTTAATTTTCATTTTGCGGACAACAGCTAAAATTTAGTAAAACTGCACGAAAACTCATCTTCGAGAGGATATAGGGTGACTTCTACCCCAAAACGATAAGGGGGTTGCTTTTTAACCCCCTCCCCTATTCCAAAGGTACATTCGAGTCAATTTTGGCTATTGTCCGCAAATGGAAAATAAAAAACAAAATTTCGACACCTTTTGAACGCGCCTTTCAAATAGGGGGGATTAAAAAAGTCAACCCTTCTCGTTCTGGGGTAGAATATACTCTATATCCTCTCCAAGATGAGTTTCCGTGCAGTTTTTCTCTATTTGGGCTGTTGTCCGTAAATGGAAAATTAAGGAAGAAAAAATTTCTGATTCCTCTTGAATGTACCTTTTGAATAGGGGGGGGGGGTATAAAAGTGACCCCCTCTTCGATTAGAAGTAGAATTCATCCTATATTCTCTCCAAGATGAGTTTTCGTGCAGTTTTTTCTCTATTTTGACTGTTGTCCGCAAATGGAAAATTTGAAGAAAAAATTTTTTTCGACACCTCTTGAATGTACCTTTTGAGTAGGAGGTGTGGGAGTAAAATAAAGTCACCTTTATTTAATTTTGAAGTAGAATTCCCCCTGTATCTTTGCAAGTATTGTTTTCCGAGTTTTTTATCGTTGCAATCGCTTTAATTATTATAGAAACGGTTTGTAGTCAAATTTTTTTTGACGCCTTTTAAATGTACCTTACGAATAGGGGGGGGGGGGGTAAGAAGTCACCCCCACTTCGTTTTGGCATAGAATTCACGCTATATCCTTTCAAGTACTGTTTTACGGGTTTTTTATCGTTGCAGTTGCTTTAATTAATACATAAACTGGTTTCTGGTCAAATTTTTTTATTGTTTTGGACTATATAGTAACCAAAAATTAAAAAAATTTATGATATTTGAAAAATTTTGTGCGCGTTAAACGAACGAAAACAAAACAATGTTCAGCTCTGAGAGTTCTAATTTTTTAATTTCAATTATCGTGAAAAATTTTAGTAAACCGCGAAATGAGAGTGCATGTTTTCCCTATAGACTCAAATGGCCACCTTGATAATATCAAAGCCCAAATAATTATAAAATTTCGAAGAAATTTTAAATGATTTTGCAAGATTTCATACAATAAAAAGATTTTAAGAAATTTTATAAAATTTGAGGATTTCAAAGGATTTTAAAAGAAGTTAAAAGATTCTATAGGATTGCAACAGAATTTGAGGTTTTTAAATAGAGTTCAGGGAATGTCGATAAATTTCAACAATTTCAAAGGATGTCAAAAAATGTAGGATATTTTAACGGACTTCAAGGAATTGAAAAAAAATACTAAAGGTTTTGTGGCTTTTCAAGAGCTTTATCTGATTTAATGAATTTTATGGTATTTAAGAAGGTTTTAAGGTTTTATAATATTGGGACGATGTTATAGATTTCAAGATGTTTAATAGAATTTTATTTAATTTTTCTAGAAATGTGACTAGGTTCCAACAGATTAAAAAATTTATAATGAGACTTTAAGGGATTTCTATGAATTTCTATGGTTAGACAAGTTTTACGAGTTTTCACGGAATTTTAAGAGAATCTCAGCAACAGATTTCAGAATTTTCAGAAAGGATTTCAACGAGTTTTAAAGCTGTTAGAGTACGTTTAAAAAGATTCTAGAAGATTTCACCAAATTGTATGGAAGGAAGCAAATATTTTTGCTAGTTAATGATAATAAGGAAGCAAAGAGTTCATAAAGTGAGCACCATAAAATTATAAATAAAATCAAAGGGTAAGATCCATGGTTAAAATTACCGCTATTTCAAAATATTTTACCCAATACTTATTTTGTCTTTAAATTTTGTTGAATCTTTATAAGTGCCTTATAATTTTTCAAAAAATAGAAAAATTCTTTGACCATAAAAATCCCTTATAATTCTTCAAAATCCGTGAAAACTGTCCAAAATTTTAAAAAATTTGCTAAAATTCTTGAAATATCTTATAATATTTTTCAATCTTTTAAAAACCATTATTATTCCTCTTAATCCTTTATAAAATTCTAAAACCCTTTGAAATTCACTTAAATCTTTTGAAATCAAACAAAATCCTTTAAAGTCCATGGATATATTTTGCAATTTTCTGAAAACTTTTAATGTCCTTTAAAATCTCGTGAAATACTCTAAAATCTATTTAAATCTTGTTTAATTTCCACCAAAGCTTTCATACCTCATCAAAATACCCTTATATTTTTTAAAACTTGTGAATATATTTAGGTTTCATATAGAATTCTTTAAAATCATCTAGAAATCCGATATTGAAAATCTGATTAAACTCCTTGAAGTTGTACTTTTTGAAATTGTACTAAATATTTTTTCAAGCTCTGGTAATCATTATGAATCATTTGAAATCTATTTAAACTTTTGTAATCCCTTGTAATCAGTAAAGTTACCCTACAACTTTTTTAATCTCTTGATATCTTTTAATATTTCTTAAGATCTCCCAAAATCCCTCAAAAGCTCAGGAAATCTCATTTTAAAAATCATCTTTTTGTAACTATTCGACATTCCCTTACAATGAAAGAAAGAAATTTTCATCAGATTAAATGATGTAATAGTAAATATAATAATCGAGTTTTTAAAAAAACGCACTCTTCGATCATTTTAATTTTTTCATAAAATGTTCGTAGGCTGACAGAAAATAACATTAAGTAAGAAAATCTAATATAGAAAAATAATGGCCAATATTTACCGGATACAATCTGATAAGAATTTATTCATTTCATAGTTAATCAATTGACACTATATTTCCATAAACAATAAAAAATTTCCATTTACCTGGAACATTCATTTAAACTTGGATCAGCCGCACCCAGAACTATAAGTTTAAAGTGAAACTACCTGCTGTCGTTATTATAAACATAAAAGTAAAGTGATTCCGCAGACCAAACGGCCAAGTGATTTAAAAAATAGAAGCTTTTTCAAAATGCTCATGGATGCTTAGAAGTTTTAACACTGAAAATTGTTCATAATTATTTGTTAAAATTTCAAAGAAAAATTGAAAAAGGTACTTATATAATTTTTGCTGGTGCTTTCCATATTAAAAGTTTAAAAATCTGAAGCATAAAAATGTTCTTAAATTTTATGTGTTTCAAGAAGCTTTTAAAATTGTAGAGTATCCATTTTTAGTAACTTGCCTCAACGAGAAGAAACAAAAAATGCATACCTTATACGAAATTTAAATCATTTTAAGTTATTATTATTTAATTTCTCAAAAAAAAATCCTGTAATATTTAATATCTACTATATATAATTGTACAGCTATATAAATAGACCCTAAAATGAAAAATTGTTTTTAATGCTATTTTCCTATGAAACTTCGTTAAAGAAAATACATTATGCCTATTTTAATTACGCTACAATAATTTAATAATGAATTTAATTATTCTAATGTTTAGTTTCATACATTGTCGCGCTCATAAGTTGGATTCTTTAATTGCTTACACACACGAAAGCTCTTACTCGTTAAAATTTTCGACAGTGAGACTCAAATCCTTGTCACGTTCGCGTCGCTTTTTAACTTTAAATATATTATCATTCTTATTCAAACAATTTTTTCGTCCTTATTAAAAGTAAAGTTGCTCTTTACGATTCAAGAGAGTCAAAACGCTTAAATATTTTAAATACTTTGGAATTAGCTAAACAAAGTCGTGCATTGGAATTCCAAAAAATACAAGTAAAGAAAATAGAAATCCGTTCGTATCTTGTGTTTGTCCGTTTTAACTGAAAAAAATGTATTCTTACTAAAAACTCTACATAAATTCGAAATTATTTCACGTATGGGGTCACTATTATTATTATTAGAAGTTTATCGTGAAAATAGATATAAAAAAACTGATGAAATACACTCCATCTAGTACGACGGGTCCCAACCGACTATAACGGAGCCCAGCGCTGCTTAACTTCAGTTATCAAATTAGAAGCCTTAAACAATTTTAGGTAATCGACCAGACAAATATATTCAACTTTATTTGCTAAATACTTAAAAAATAAAATGTATCTTTTTGAAAATATAAAAATCATATATTGTTACTTGATTCGAAAAAGATTTCATGTTCGCCATGATGAAGTTTTATTTATAATATAAAAATATACAATATGCGTAATCTATTCTTGAAAACTTAAAAAAAAATTTTGAAATAAATAATATTCTTTATTTTAATCTTATATATAAAACAAGTGTTCACAAAGTGTTATAGTTATCTCACAAAGTATCACAGAAGTATCACAGAAGTATCACAGAAGAGTATCACAGAAGAGTATCACAGAATGAAGTACTGAAAAAATTTTGGTGCTGGAAATTTTTTATAAGGATAAACTTTTATTCAGAGAACTTAGCGTTTTTCAAAACACATGTGTTGTCATGAAAAAACAAAAGAAAGTTAAACAGGTATTTGGTTTAAATTTATCCTATAAAGTTAATTTCTGTTGCAACAAATCTTTCTTTGGAAATCGATGTAAAGTTTATCTTCTCTTTTTTCTGTGATGAGGTCATTTTCAAACAGTTTATATTTTGTTTTAAAAAACCAAAGTTTTTGAATTAAAGCTTAAAA
This sequence comes from Druon quercuslanigerum, assembly GCA_010014905.2. NCBI lineage: Eukaryota > Metazoa > Arthropoda > Insecta > Hymenoptera > Cynipidae > Druon > Druon quercuslanigerum. The sequence goes on from JAAAKG020067503.1 coordinate 8,713, forward strand.
ATTAAAGCTAAAAGATTTAAAAATTTTGAATAATCATAAACTTATTATGCTAGTGAAACTTAAACTTCCTAAATGGTTTCTAAAGTTAAGAAACATCTCAGGTTTTCTAATTAATTGTTTCCAAAAACCAGAGATAGCTTATTTCTTTCCAAATTGAATTATTCCTTAATTTGACCAGTTAGAAATTTCGAGTTCACTCATTCAGAGAATTTCCTAAATTCTGACCCTTATCAGTTTTGCTTGCTTTCTAAATTCAAATCATTATTTCTTCGATTTTGACCGCTTCTAGAATTCACTGTAATTTTATCTTTCCTTGATTTTGTTATGTAAAGATATTGTTTATAAAAATCTTTTGAGAAGCAATAATAATCTGAGTCTTATATGGTAATTTAAGAAGGGCTGAAAAATTGCATCACGTGATGTTTTGGTTGCAGTTACAAGTAAAAGGTAGCATTTCATAATGCCTCAAAAAGTCTAACGAACATTTTCAACATTTTACAGGAGATGTCGAAAACTATCTGAATAATCAAAGTTTTTATTTTAAGAAAAGAATAGAAAGCGCTTTTGAAATAAATCAGTTTTACATTGAATCCCGAAAAGTTTGAATGAAAAATGTTATCAGAGGTTCCAAAAAAATTGAGGGAAAAATTTTTTTCTCTGGAGAAGCTAGTTTTTTCGACTCTGAACAGTAGTAAAATATCAAATTTAAACTTTAAATTAATATAATAATATATAATAATAAATAATATATATAATAATATAAAATAATAAAAATAATAATATATAATAATAAAAATAATATATATAAATAATATAATTAAGTGTCATTTTTTGTACCTGGAGCACGTTTGGGTGTGATAAAAAAACACTTGGCGATAATAAACAATTCAATTTTTTATTTTAATAAAGTGGAAATTTTTGTTTACCTATTGAGTAACTGAATCGATACAACAAAATTTTTATTACAAAAAATTATCATGTTGAGAAAAAATTAAGGGGGTTTTTTCCGCTCGAGTAACGCGTTTGGACATGATAAAAAAACTTTTTATGGTTATCAAAAATCTAATGTTTAATTCTGAGAAGTGAGAAGTTACTATTTCGATATTAAGTTACAGAATCGATATAATAAAAAATCACTAGAAAAGAATATTAGTTTTTAGAAAATTGATAATCTTTTTGCTTGAGGAGCAGGTTTGGACGTGATAAAAAACATTGGACAGTAATAAATAATTCAATTTTTATTTTTTTTAAGTTAATATTTTTAGTTAAGCTATTGAGTTACTGAATGGATTCAACAAAATTTTTATTAAAAAATACTATTGTTTCAAAAAAATGGATGGGCGTTTTTTCGCTCGAATAACACGCTTGAACGTGATAAAAAAACTATTGTCAGTGAGAAAAAATCCCATTTTCCATATTAAAAAAGGAGGAAGTATCTTTTCTTCTATTGAGTTGCTGAATTGATACAAGCAAAATAACTGAAAAATAGTGTAAGGTTTCAAGAAAATAATAAGAATGTTTTTTTTTCTCTACCAGCCCGTTCGTACGTGATAAAGAATTGGAACGATGATAAAGAATATATTTTTTACTCTTTTTAAAAATAAAAGTTTCTCTTTAGTTATTGAGCTAGTAAATCGTTCGTAACAAAATAAGAACGAGAATTTACTTGTTACTTTTGAATTTCTGAATTAATAAAAAAAAAGATTGATTAAAGAATATAATTAGGTTTCAATAAAATGTAGGGAAAACATTTGTTCGCTTGTGAAGCACGCCTGGACGTGATAGATAAATTTGGACAGTAATAAAAAATAAAATGTTCTTTATAAAAAAAAAACACAAAAATTATATTTTGATCTAATGAGTTTCTGAATCGATACAATAAAAATAACAAAACAATAGTATCAGGTTTAGAAAAAAGGAGGGGAATTGTTTTTTCGCCGGAGCACTACGCTTGCACGTGATAAAACCATGGACGGTATCAAAAAGCTCAATTTTTAATTTTAACAAAAGTGCGAATCTTGTATACAGCTATTAAGTTACTAAACCGACGTAATAAAATATCGATCACAAAATACTATTTTATTACGTGAAAATAGGAATAAACCTTTTTTCGCTCGAGGAGGATGTTTGGACGTGATAAAAAAAATTTGGACGATGAAGAAGTTCCATTTCTAATTTTTAAAAGATCTGCCAGTATCGTCTGGTCGCGCGCTACGCGCGCGGCTCGCTTCTCTCAGAGTTTTAAGCGCTCCTACAGCGCGCGACTATTGGTTCTCGCGCGTCATGCCAAGCGATTGGTCGTTGTATATTGCCCACACTTTTACAGAGACTTTTTAAAACTAAAGGTCAAAAATCGACAGATGTAATTTGGTGATTGTGAATTCTCTTTTGTTAAGGCTCCTTTAGCTTTAACGTATACATTCTCATCATGTATCTCGTGCTTCGCACTCGAGTTTGTCCTGACCGTTTTTGAACCTCTTATTTATATTCCTCACCTCAATGACCCAGACTTTGTCAAGTGAGTTTTCTATCGCATCGTGTTCTACATCGCAGTTCTGGTGCCCTGTTGCATTATTTTTTAATAATTTACAAAAAGAGTTTCATTTATTTATTTTATTTTTTGATTTTTAAAGAAAACTCAACAAGTTGTTCTGATAGTCTTGTAGTTTATTTTCCTTGTTTTTTGGAATTTTGTAAATACTATAACTCTGGTAATTTTTAGTTTTGTGAAAAAGTCATAAGAATAAATTGTTAATCTGGTTGAGTACTATGAATATCCGTACAGAAAATTTTTGAATTTTGAAAAAAGTGGTCTCAAAAATATTTAAAATGCGCTCACTTTTTGAATTTTTGTCCAAAATGGCTGACCAACGAAATTCACCTTTAGTTTAGAAAACTAGAAGACAGTTGCGAAGGCCAATTTAATAGATTACTTTTTTTCAAAGTTATTGTACACAGACAGAAAGAAGTATATATATACTTATGCATCCATACATGCATTCAGACAGGCACATTCTTTAAAACCTGTTTTTCGGATTCAAGGGATTTTAAAACGTGGACATTTGACAAAAACTGGGTGGGTCAAATTTTACACAAATGTAATACCTTCTCTGATGAGAATGTAAAAATGAATTAATTTGTCATGAATAATTTTTTAATATTTATGTTTTTGGTTTTATTCAAACAAAAATAGAATTAAAAACATTAAAAAATTAAATTTTTTGAAACCCCTTATCCGAGACGAAATAGAAATTAAAAAAGAAAATTTGTGATGAGCATGTGCCCACATAGCGGGCAGATTTTTTTTTACTGTTAATGATGTTTTTAACAATTAAGGCGAAAACTACACATCCTATCAATAAGTGATTACCAATAAATTTGTAGATCTATTTTTGGATTTTCCATTATTTGTTATGCTGTCAAAATTTTAATTTTAAATTTTTCAACTGTAGGGCATTCAAGAAGCAGCATTTTTCTCCTCTTGACTTTTTTTCATATCGTGAGTTATTTAGTTCAAAAATTTAATTTTCGTTCATTTTTTTGAATTTTGTAAGTGCTATAACTCTTGTAATTTTTGGTTTAGTGAAAAAAGGCAAACCGGGACATTTGAAAATGTAATAAAGCAAACAAAAATGCCCAGCCATGTTGAGCTGTTTAGCTTAATGTGACTGCGCATGCACACATTGAATTGGCAGTTAGCCCCTGAATAGCAAGCTAACGAAAAAAATAAGAAAATATAAAAATTATTTCGTCAGAATTTGTATCAGAATTCTTTGATTTCGGAACCCTAATTTTCAATTATGCTGTTGCAGGATGCTGCAGAGGGCCCAGGACACAGGGTACATAAACGTCAAATGTGTGGATCCATTAGGAAGGTCCGCACTGCTGATGGCCATAGACAACGAAAATTTGGAGATGGTGGAACTGCTAATAGAATATAAAGTTGATACTAAGGATGCTTTACTTCATGCGATTTCTGAAGAGTTTGTCGAGGCAGTGGAGGTCCTTCTCGAGCACGAGGATATCATCAAAAAGAAGGGCGAGCTACACGTAAGCAGCTCTGTATCGTCTGCTTTGCCCGTTCGTAGCATTATGCGTAGCTGAAAACATTTTTAACATTTTCTTATCGCCATAATCGATGCCGTTTTCTAAAAAGCGTTTTTGGAATCTCTTTATTTTTAGAAATTATCAAATCATCAGGGTTGCTACAGTTCACGGAATAAAGGAAAGTCAGAAAATACTGGAATATCTGGAAAATTTAGGGCACGTCTGGGAAAACCTGAAAAAGTCAAGTTATTCTCGAAAAACAGAAGTTCCAGTTTTGATTTTTTGCAGTACTCCCCCTCCACCCTCAATTTCTCATTTTTCGGAGAAATCAGTTTGGTTTTTTGACGGTTACCTGTGCCCCTGGGCTTTTGAAACTGACATGGAATTTAAATGAGAAAAAATCAATTTTCAAAAAATGGAAGAAAGAATTATTATTATAGAATTTTTGTAAATTTAAGTATATTCACCTATTAAGAAGTATTCAAAAAATACTTTTTACGCAATAAATTTTAATATGGCTCCTAGTCCTCTTTTATGGTGCCCGGTATATGCCAAAAAATAAAAAATAGCATTTTTCTATCAAATTCTTACCAAAGACGGCATTTTTAATAACATCGGATTCTTTAAACAATTATTCCTTTTACAAACAATTTTTTACACCTGTAAATCGTAAAAAGTAGTCACTACCTTTCGGGATAAATTATATAAAGTTGATGAATGTCAAGATTATTACTTCTTGTTTAAACTTTTAGCAAATATTTTTACAATTTTTATTTGTTTGAACAATTTTTTCTCCTTGAATCGTAAAAAGTTATTATTTTATGTAATTAACAACATAGTGTAAGAGATTCGAAAAAACTAGACATTTTTCAACTTCCGTATGAAAAGGCGCAAGTAAATGATTAAAAATTGTTTAAATGATTGTAAAACATTTAAAACAAAAAATATTGCTATTTCCAATTTCATAATTTAATTCTCAATCAAAAATGTGAGTTTTTAACGAAAAACTTGAATTTTTAAGCCAAAAAGACGAATGTTCTACAAAAAAGTATAATTTCCAACCTAAAAATATTGATTTCCAAAAAAAAATGTTCTACAGAAGAATAAGAAATTTTAGATAAATAATTTTGTTTTAAACCCAGAATTATTAATTTTCAATAATATTTTGTTTTGTTTTTGAAAACAATAAATTTTTAACCAAAAATTGAATAGTCAAATTTAAAGTTTAAACATTTAACTTTTAACAAAAAACAAGCCATTTTCTAACAAAATAATTGAACGTTCATCCAATGAAATGAATTTTTAATAAATTAATTCAATGCTTATCATCGCAGTTGATTTTTCTAACAAAACTCCAACAAAAACAATTACTTTTTATTTAAAATATTAAGTAATTATTTCTACAATTTTTATTTGTTTAAACAATTTTTTTCTCCTTAAATCCAAAAAAGTTATTATTATACGTAATTAACGACATAGTGTGAGAGATTCGAAAAACCTAGACATTTCTCACATTTCCTATGAAAAGGCGCCAGTGAATGATTATAATTTTTTTAAATAATTGCAAAACATTTAAAACAAAAAATATGGTTTTTTACATTCGTTAATTGTGTTATTAATTGCAGAAAATAATTACTTTTACTGTTTACAAAGAATAAATTGATTGAAGAAATGAAAGTTGTTCAAGCAAATAAAATTAAATTGCATAAACAAATTAAAATTATCTAAAGAAATTCAAATTATTCGTACAAATTTTAATTGCTTAGAAAATAGCTACATATTCTTTAGAAAAAGATGTTACTCTTAACATGCGTTATTTGTGTCATTCATTCGAAAAAAATTAATTTTTCACGGCTTCAGGGGAAAATAAATGTTTAAAGAAAATAAAATTTGCATACAAAAACTAAAATTTAAAAAAAATTTCTAAACCATTTAGAAAAAAATGTTAACGCCTTACAGAGAAAAAAAATTAATTAAAGAAATTACATTATTTAAATGATTGCCAAATATTATATTGAATATGATTACCAATATTACGTCATTAATTCCATAAAATAATAACAAAATCAACGTTGTATAATTTATCCAGAAAGACTTTTGACTTTTTGTAAATATTAAAGAAAAAAACGTAGGGGAAAGCAAGGTAGGGGGGTGTGATTGTGTAAAACAAAAAATTTTTAACAATTTAAATTTAATAAAAAATACCTAAAAACTCATCAATTATCGATTAAAAATAATTCATGCTGAAAAAATTTCAAAAATAAACTAATATATTAAATTTATTTTAATTGTTGATCTTAGGTTTATTGACCAGGAAATATTTCATTATTAATTTTAGATGTTCATTTTGTTTGTCTATTGGTCTATATCAATATTATTAAAATATTGATAAATCTTAAGATTGTGAAAAATATGTATCTATCTCCGCTGGGATCTAAACCCAGGTAGACCAGTAGACAAACAAAATTAACATCTAAAATTAATAATACTAAATTTATTTCATTGCTTGAAAATTATTTTCCTTAACTAAATTCTAGCATGTTGTGATAAAATTTAATATTTTTTAGATGAAAATTTATCTTTTACATTTTTCATTGAGAACTCATGTTTTTGTTGTTAAAAATTTAACAACTGAAATAACGTAGATTAACTTTGTTCAAAATTCATTTTATTGTTTAAAAATTGAACTAAATATTTCAGAAAAGTTGTTTTAAAATTAGTTTTCTGAACACTAAACTGAAGTCTTTCAGTTTTTGTTTAAAACTGATCGCTTTTAGTTGAAAATTTAACTAATAATATTATATCCAGGTAGTTGAGTATTCGACACAAAAGATGACTTTTTAACAAAATATTCAAATTTTGAACAAAATAATGAAATTCCGAAAAAAATAGTAGAATTTTTAACCAATCATGAATATAAGATTAGACTTTTCAATAAAAAGGATTTAATTTTCAGTTATGAATATTTAGATTTCCTTATTGAATTATATTAATTCAGTTTGTATTTAAGAAAAAAAACAAGAAGGTGGTCCAAAAATTCGACTTTCGATTGTTGATAAAAATAGCAGTTTTCTATCAAATTCTTGCTAAAAATGGTATATTTTTAGAATTTTTTCAACATGAATTACTTTTAATCGATAATTGATGAGTTTTTAGACATTTTTTAATGAAATTGAATTGCTAAAAAAATTATTCTTTTTTTAAAAAATCACCCCCTCCCCCTTGCTTTCCCCTACGATTTTTTCCCTAAGATTTAAAAAAGTCAAAAGTCTTTCTGGATAAATTATACAAATATGATTTTGTTATTATTTTACGGAATTAATGACATAATATTGGCAATCATATTCAATATAATAATCGGTAATAATTTAAATAATGTAATTTGTTTAATCAATTATTTTTCTCTCTAAGGTGTAAAAAATTTTTTCAAAAGGATATTTAGCAATTCTTAAAACATTTTTAGTTTTTTTATACAAATTTTATTTTGTTTAAACACTTATTTTCCCTTGTAAAGCGAGAAAAATAAATTTTTTGGGAATTAATGACACAATTAACGCATGTAGAGAGTAACATCTTTTTCTAAAGAATATGTAGTTATTTTCTAAGCCATTAAAATTTGTATCAACAATTTCACTTCCTTTAGACAATTTTAATTTGTTTATACAATTTAATTTTATTCACATGAACAATTTTCATTTCTTTCATAAATTTTTTCTTTGTAAACAGTAAAAGTAATTATTTTCTTCAATTAATAACACAATTAAGGAACATGAACAGCAATGTCTTTTTTTGTTTTGTTTTGGAATTATTCAAAGAATGTATAATTATTCCCTTGCGCCTTTCCATAGGGAAGGTGAGAAATGTCTAGTTTTTTCGAATCTCTTACACTATGTCGCTAATTACATAAAATAATAAATTTTTACGATTTAAGGAGAAAAATTGTTTTAAAAAAGAAAAATTGCAAAAATAATTACTAAATATTTTAAACAATAAGTAATACTCTTTACATTCATCAACTTTATATAATTTATCCCGAAAGGTATTGACTACTTTTTGCGATTTACAGGTGTAAAAAATTGTTTGAAAAAGAAAGAATTGTTTAAACAAACCGATGTTATTAAAAATACCGTCTTTAGTAAGAATGTGATGAAGAAATGTTATTTTTTGGCACATCCTGAGCACAATAAAAGGCGACTGTCTGGCCAAATTAATATACTTAAATGAATATTCTTAAATTTACATAAAGTTTATGAAAATAATTCTTTTTTCCATTTTTTTATAATCGATTTTTCTTAATTTGAGGAGAAAAAATTGTTTAAGCAAATAAAAATTGTAAAAAATTACTCAATATTTTAAACAAGAAGTAATACTCTTCACATTCATCAACTTTATATAATATATCCCGAAAGTTTTTAAAATTGTTTTTGTTGGAATTGTGTTGTAAAATGCTACTGTGATGATGAAAGTTGAATTGCTTTATTAAAAATTAAATTCATTAATTGAAAATTCAATTATTTTGTTTAAAAAATTTCTAGTTTTTTGTTAAAATTAAATGTTTAAACTTTAAATTTGACTCTTCAATTTTTAGCTAAAAATTTATCTTTTTAAAAGCAAAAAAATATTATTAAAAATTCATGATTCTGGGTTTAAAACTAAATTATTTAGAGCCTCGGTGGCTCAGTGGTTAGACGCTCGGACTTCACCTCAGAGGTCCGGGGTTCGATCCCTGAGCCGG
>JAAAKG020067514.1:0-15973 GCA_010014905.2 Druon quercuslanigerum
TTTTTTTAAAATCATTGGTTTAGTTTTTTTCAATCCCTTCAAATTCTGATGAATCTTATCAAAGTCTTCTAAATTCAGTGAATATCTTTGAATTCTTCTAAATTCACTCACATTTTTCTGAAATAAATTAAGGTCCGTTTTAGTTTTGTTTATATTTTTTAAAATTTATGTGAATCCTTTTGAATTGTACTTGAATTGTTTTTAATTTTTTTTTATTCTCGAATAATAAAATTTCCGGACAATGAAATTCACGAATAGTGAAATTCCTGAACTAAAAAATTCTTGAATAATAACATTCCCGGAAAGTTTATAATATTACCGAAATGAAAAATTCCCGAATAATGAAATTCCCGAAAGTTTATGATATTATCGAATTTTAAAACACCCGAATAATAAAATTTTCGATCGAAAATTGCTGAATCATAAAATAGCTTGTGTGAATCCTCATACAAAAATGCTTTATGCAAAATTTATATTTTTTTTTCAGTATATAGCTTGATATTAATTTTTTTTGTAGCTTCTGTGGTTTTTTTCAAAAATTCAATTTTTCATATAATTTTTTACGACAAAAAAAATTACGCTTCCTGTCAAAATGTAACTAATAAAAAATTTATCTTATGCAAAATAATATTTACGTGACAATTTTTTTATTTCAACCGTTATTATATAAAAATCTTTAATTTTGAAAAACTTTGCGTTTAAAATTATGAGATTCAAAAACTATGGTCTCTTTTTATTAATTTAGATTTTCTTTATAATTAATTAGAAAATTTTTATCCTTCGCAAAACAAATTTAAAGAAATATTATTAAAATTATTATTTAATTAAATTGAATTAAATGAAAATAATAAATATTACTTCCGCGCAAATTGTGTGCCTGCTGTCAGGCGTCCAGAATGTCGGTAAGAAAGAAAACTTATTCGATCTGTGTAATATTACCGACCGGGAAGAAAGGGAACTATAATTTTAAAAAATCAGTTTTTAGTTTTTCATGACGAATAATATTTTTTGAGTTCCTTTTTTATAATTAAAAAAATTGTACAGGTGCATATTCCCAAGTTTCACAATATTGCCTCCTCATGCTAATTGTTTAACAAATTTGAAAATTTTGACTTTTTTAGTTTTTATATCAGAGCATAATTTAGTAAGTTTTTAAAATTGTTGAAGACTTCGTTCAGAAATAATGATTGAATAAAAATGATAATTCAAGAAAATATTTAAATTTTTAACAGAAGAATTTTTATCAAAAAAGTTAATTACATCAATCAAGAATGATGAATTTTTTACCATAAACTTGAATTTTCCACTAAAAAGTATTTTTTTTTTTGTTGCAAAAAATGGAATAGTAGAATTTTTAGTTTAGAAAATTTATTCTCAGCAAAAAAAAAGATTTTTCTTTCATTGAAATTCAAAGGAAAAAGATGAATTTGCAGCAAAATAGTTAAATCCTAAAGTACAACAGATTAATTTTCAAACAAACAGTTGCTTATTAAACCAAAGTAATAAATTTTTCAACAACAAAAATAATTTTCTGCCAAAAATATCGAATTTTCAACAAAATACATAAATTTTGAGCAAACTAGTTGAATTTTAAACTAGAAAAGAACCATTTTTTTATTAAAAATATAAGTTTGAAAATAAAAATAAGTTTCTTTGAAAAATATCAATTCTTAACAAAATACATTAATTTCAAACCAAATAGATAGTTGAATTTGTAATTGAAAACGGTACATTTTTTTAACCAAATGAATTATTTTTCATCTAAAAAAATAGGCTTTTTACCAAAAATGCAATTTTTAAATTTTCAGTTAAATAATTTAAATAAAAAAAGCGAATCTTCAACTAGTTAAATTAAAACAAAAAGACTAATTTTCAGCAGAAATCAGTTTTTAGTTTTTCATGCCGAATTATATTTGTTGAGTTGTTTTTTATAATTAAAAAAATTGTTCAGGTGTCTATTCCCAAGTTTCACTATATTGCCTCCTCAAGATAATTGTTTAACAAATTTGAAAATATAACTTTTTTATTTTTTATACCAAAGCATATTTTAGTAAGTTTTCAAAATTGTAGAAGACTTCGTTTAGAAATAATGATTGAAAAAAATGTTAATTATATCAATCAATAATGATGAATTTTTAACCAGAAACCTTAAATTAAAATTAAATTAAAATTAAAATTAAACCATAAATTTATACTCAGTAAAAAAAATTTTTCTTTCAGTGAAATTCAAACGAGAAAGATGAATTTGCAGCAAAATAGTTAAATCCTCAACTAAAACCGATTCATTTTTTAACAAGCAGTTGCAAATTTAACCAAAAATGATAAATTTTCTAACGACAAAAATAATTTTGTACCAAAAATGTCTAATTTTCAACAAAATACATGAATTTTAAACAAAATAGTTGAACTTTAAACTAGAAAAGAACAATTTTCAATTAAAAATATTAGTTTGAAAATAAAAATAAGTTTCTTTAAAAAATATCAATTCTTAACAAAATTTGCATCTAAAAAAGAAAAGTTTTTTTTACCAAAAATGAAATTGTTAAATTTTTCAGTTAATTAATTTAAATAAAAAAGCGAGTCCTTAACCAGTTAAATTAAAATAAATAGACGAATATTCAGCAGAAATCAGGTTTTAGTTTTTCATGCCGAATGATATTTTTTGAGTTGCTTTTTTATAATTAAAAAAATTGTACAGGTACATATTCCCAAGTTTCACAATATTGCCTCCTCATAATAATTTTTTTAACAATTTGAAAATTTTATTTTTTTATTTTTCATATCAAAGCATAATTTAGTAAGTTTTCAAAATTGCAGAAGACTTCGTTTAGAAATAATGATTGAATAAGAATGATAATTCAAGAAAATATTTAAATTTTTATCAGAAGAATTTTTATCAAAAATGTGAATTATATCAATCAAGAATGATGAATTTTTAACCATAAACTTGAATTTTCCACTAAAAAGTTTAATTTTTCTACAAAAAATGGAATAGTGGAACTTTTTGTTTAGAAAATTTATTCTGAGTAAAAAGAAGCTTTTTCTATCAGTAAAATTCAAACGAGAAAGATGAATTTGCAGCAAAATAGTTTAATATTTAACTAAAAAAATTAATTTTCAAACAAGCAGTCGCATATTTAACCAAAAATGATAAATTTTTCAACGACAAAAATAACTTTGTACCAAAAATGTCGAATTTTCTACAAATTACATGAATTTTGAAAAGAAATCATTGAATTTTTAACTAGAAAAAAACAGTTTTCAATTAAAAATATAAGTTTAAAAATTAAAATTAGTTTCTTTAAAAAATATCAAATATTAACAAAATACGTGAATTTAAAACCAAATACATAGTTGAAATTTTATCTAAAAAGGTAAATTTTTAAAGTAAATCATTAAATTTTTATCTAAAAAGGTAAGTTTTTTTTATCAAAAATGGAATTTTCAAATTTTCAGTTAATTAATTTATCTTAAAAAAGCGAATCTTCAACTAGTTAAATTAAAATAAAAAGACGAATTTTCAGCAAAATAGCTGAATCCATAATCTAATCATCATAATTTTCAGGCAAACAGTCGCATTTGTAAATTTAAAAAATGTCTTTGGATAAAGAAAATTAATTTTAAATCAAAAAAGGCGAATTTCAAAAACGTAAATAAATTTTCGACCAAATAATGATTTTCAACTAGAAAAATAACGATTTTGGATGAAGGGTAGCAATTTTCAACAAAAAATGGAATAGCTTTATTTTTGGTTAAAAAAATTAATTATCAACCAATAAATTCGTTGTTTTGACAAACTGTTTTATTTTCTCAAACAAAGAGAGGATTTCAATTTTAATAAATTCCAATTAAAGTCAAATAAAAAAAATGAATTTTTAACAAAATAGTTAAAATTTCAACCAAGGAGATGAAATTTCAGCTAAAATGAGGAACCTTAAAAAATTAATTTTGAACAGGAGAGTTCAATATTCAGCTAAAAACATAAAAATTTGAAGAAAACTATGAATTTTTTATTAAGAAGATTTAGTTTCTATAAGAAACACGAATTTTTAACCAAGCACGTGAATTTTCAACAAAAAAAGAAAAAGAAATTTCAACGAAAAAGTTAAGCCTAATTTTTTAAAACCAGAGGTAAATTGTAAAAAAAAAAAATAATTTTTAACCAATTAGTTTAATTTTTGACAAAAAAGACGATTCTTTAACAGAATGTATTTGCATTTTCAACTAGAAATATTAGAGTAAGCTTTTAACCAAAAACAAATAAATTCTTAACTAAAATTAGCTAGATTTTATTATTGGGTATTATTAATTCATTTTTTACCTAAGCAAAAACAATTCATAAATAGGGGAAATTTTTTGAAAAGACATAATAATTTATCATGTTATAGAAGAAATTATTAAATCATTTTTGCAATTAGCCTTAACAAAATCATATACTTTTGTTGGAAATTATTAATTTTTAAATATCATATTAGTAATTTGCAACATTTCAATATTTTCAACATTTCAAATTTAAATCTAGTGTAAAGATAGATTTTCTATGTAAAGATTTGAACTTCTGTTTACAGTTTAAAAAAAATTTTCTTTGCTAAAAAATTATAAGTCTAAAAGCTCGCAAAGTATTTCAATTTTTTCTTTTGTTCACTCTGTGCTATGTTTATTAATACATAAAGTACATATTGCAGGCCAGTCAACAGCATTGAAAACAATTTTCCGGAAAATACTAAAAACAATAATGGTTCTTGAAATATGTTTTTTTTTCAAAGGAAATAATAGGAAACGTATTTTACGGTTTGATAAGAAAAGTTTTTGACGGAGTTATTGAATATTTTAATTTTTAGGCTTAAAAAAATGTAGTTTTTTTTAATCGCTATAATTTTTGATTTTATTGTCCTTTTTCCAAATAGGACAAAAACTTAACAGAATGTTGCAAATTAACAATGACAAGATGGTATTTCTGAAAATTATTAACGTCGATTTTTTCAAAAACCGCTACTTTTTTGGGGTTTTAATTCAATTGCTAACTTAGCATTTTTCTCACAAATTTTTAAAAATTCTACAAAAAATATAATTTACTCTTTTATATTTTGTTTGCATATTTCGCCAGAAAAATTAAAAATCCAATTTTTATAAAAAAATGTTTGCGGTCACAACAATTATATAATCTTTACAAAATTTACATTTTTTTCCATATATAAGTAAGAAGAAACTGAGATAAAATAAAAAAATGGGGTTTTCGATCAAAGACACTTTCCATTATTTTAAAACTTAGTTAGAAAAATTAAGTTTCATTTAAGTAAAAACCGCACTTTCATTATTTTAGCATGGAAAATGGTCATTATTTCTGAGAAAAACGAGAAAATTCCTTTTCTCTCAACAACAAAAAATTCTCTGGGCTAAGGGTTAGGATGAATGAAAAGAATATTATTTTTAGGTCATATGAGCATCAAGTTAGAAAAAAATTAGAGATTTAATATTTTTAGAAAAAAAATAAAAATATAATCCTCATCAAAGTCAAGAAAGAAAACTGAAACATCTTTAATAAATCAAAAGTTATAAAAATTTAACGGAAATGTTGATGTTTAAAAAAAAATTCAAATGCTAAATAATTTTGTTATTTTGTATCTAAACGGTAAAATGCGTGGCGATAAGAAAAAAATATCCTGATGGAATTTTTAAATTCGATGAAAATTAAAACAGTTATATGCTTTTAATTTAACAAATTTTTTAAAAAAACATGTTTAAAAATTTCAAAAAAAAGAAGAAAATTTGTTTTGATGATAGATTAAGAAATTTTAGTCAACAGTTTTATTAGATATCTATTATATTTTAAAATATCAACAAGATTTACAAGTTTTTATAATTCAATTTTTCGATTTTTTCAAAACGACTTCAAATTTTGTAGAGTTGAATTAAAACTGAATTTTGAATAGACATAGAGTAAATATAAAGTATCTTTTTTTTAATTTTACCTATTCTAAGAAATAGATTTTTTCTCCAGAAATTTAAATTAAACATTAGATTTCTAAACTAACTCACTTACAAACGTTAATTGATTCAGTCAAATCTCCGCCTCAAATTCTTTATCGTTTAATTCTCCATTCTCTCGTTTTCCCATCTGAAACTTTCCTTCCCCAATTCTCAGTTCTCTTCCCCTCCTCCCTCTCATTTCTAATTCTTTTCCCTACTTCTTTTCATTTCCCTTCACTTCCCCTACTTCTACTCTCCTCATATTTTCTAATTCCTATTCCTATATTTCTCCTTCTTTCCCTCCCTTAACTTCACATTATTTCCCCTCATTTTCACTATTTTATCTCCCTTAATTTCCCCTACTCCAAACCCTCTCTTTCTCCTCACTTTTCCTACTTCCTCTTCCCTCGTTTCCTCTCAATTGCTCTACTGCTCATTTTTACTACTTCACCTACTCTCCACCTTATCCCCCCTCTCGCCAGATTGTCCCTAACTCCCCCTACCCACTCCTTCATTTGCTCTTACTTCTTCTCCACTCACTTCCACTATAACTATAAGGGTTTCTGCTTAGGGCTACAAAATCATACAGCCTGGAAAAATTATGTACTTGTATGTACTTGGATGTACTTGTAAAGGGAGAGCAATTCTGTATATAAGTCGTAACTGAAGCAGAAGAGGTAGTCAGATACCGATAAAAATAAGTCTTAAAATTGTAGCCTTCGCCCTTCTATGTGTGTCTCTTCTGATTGGATCTGTTGAGGCATGCACTTCCTTTACTTCCCTGCCCTAGCCCTCACTTCCCCTTTCCTACTGATCCTTATTCCTAATTATTTTTTCTACACCCCCTCATTTACACTAATTTCTCCTACTTCCTCTTCCTAGTTTCTCGTACATTGCTTCTAATCCTTACTCCTCACTTTACCTAGTTTTTCACTTTCCCTTCCTACTTTTACCCCACTCTACACCCAACCCTCACGTTCCCTACACTTCCTCATCTCACCTACTTCACCTACTTCTTTCCCATTAGTTCTTCGACTTCCTCTTGTCTGACTGACCCCTTTTCTGCTCTCCTCATTCGTCCTATATACCCTCCGCTAGTTTCTCATCACTTCTCCTACTCCTTCACTCCTTAGTTCCCCTACTTCCCAGCCACTCATTTCCATTACTCCTTCTCATCTCATTTTTCCTCTATTTTCATACTTTTCCACTTCTTATTTCCCCTACTTCCCCTTATTTACACTCACTTCTCCCACTTCTTCTTCCTAATTTCTCGTAAATCGTATCGCATCATTACCCCTCACTTCCCTTATACTTCCTCATTTCCCGTAATTCCTCTAATTTCTTCTCATAATTTCTGCCACTTCCTCTCCCCTCATTTACCCTGCTTCTCCTCCTCTTATCCCCGCTATATACGCACCTCTATTTTCCCATCATTTCCCCTAATTTTTGTCCCCTCACTTCTTTTACTTCCCAATTACTCATTTCCATTACTCCTCCTCTCATTTTCCCGCGCGTCTAATACTTTCCTTTTTCTTATTTCTCCTACTTCCTCTACACGCAGTTCTTCTCACTTCTCCTCCGCGTAAAAGATTACAAAGGACGGACGAACAATGAGATGAAATAAAAAATGAGGTTCAAAATAACTTGTAGCTAGCAATTCTTAACCGATTTTTTATTTTTTTAAAGAAAAATTTAGCATTAAATTTTGAAAAGATTTTTGTTGCCTAATTTGTTAATTTTTTTCTTTAAACTTTTATGTTGATGTAAAGAGTGAAGAAAAAGTCGATTGTTTTCGTTGTTTTTGTTTATCTTGGTGAAATTTTTTTTCTATGATTAGCATTACAAAACATTAGGCACGGGGAAAGTTAAAAGCAACAAACTTATGACATTGGTAAGTTAATTGTTATAAACAAATTAACTTAACAAATAATCTATACTTTAAATTCTACGTTTGCAAAGTATATGTTTGTATTAAAATTACTTGTTTTCATCGAAAAAATAATACTCGATCATCAAAATTTGTCATCCGATATTTTTGATTAATTTTATAAACAAATTGAATACACAAATTCCCAGCGTAGACTTTTAAAGGCAGAAAGAAATTGTTCTTCCCCTAATTTTCCTTAGATTATGTCGCCAGTGATGTTTAATGATAGAAAATTATCATCTGATCTTTTTTTATTGTTTTTATACACAAATTATAGTAGATAGATAGTAGATAAACGTTAATTTTTCAGTCTGCTGGCCTTACAAAATTGACTTGCTTACACTTCCATTTTTGCAGAATTTTCTCACAACTAACTCTTTAAAAACTAACATCCATCCTTTGGCTGGCTTCACCAGCCTCTGCCTCCGCAGCTAATCCTAAATCTACTTCCTCTCCCATATACAATCTTTCCTTCTCCATTCCTTTTCCTCCTTCCTTCTCTTCTTCTTCATCTTAGCCAACACCCCCTTCATCCATTCCACTGCCCTTTTGTCCCCCCTTTCATGCAACAATACCTCCATGCTTATCCCACTCCTTTTCACCTCTTCACACTCCTTTAACTAGTTTTTCACTTTTGCACTCTCCCTTCCCGCACAACTCACACATCCTCTTCTCTCCAGAAAGCCAGAACTTACTATAACCCCCCATGCACCCACATCTCATTCTCGCTATAAGTTCCTGACTTCCTTTCTCTCCTTTCTAACACAAATATTGCGCCCTCTCCCTTGGCATAATCCACACATAGTTCCTATTAAACCTTGACTCTCTTATTCTCTACTTTTCTGCTTCCTTCTCTCTCTCCATGTTGTTTCTATTATCCAACTTATACACCCTCCTTCCTTCCTCATGCATCCTTCTCACTTCATATATCTGCAATCTATTCGTTCTAAAATACCTTTCCCTTTCCCTTTCCCTTTTCACCTACAACCTCGCACCCCTACGTATGTTCTCCTTCTCCCACCAACATTCCGTAACCAGCTTACTTTCCCCCTCTTCTAAACATTTCTCCTCATATTTACACGCTCAGCTCCCCGTTATAATCCCGACACTCGTTCTTCCTGTCTCCCTCCTGACAATATAGTTCGGCGTATTCCTTGCTTACTCCAGTGTCCACTTTACTCTCTCCCCTGTATACTGTTTAACTCTTCACTTACCTTCCACCCCCACATCTCCACTCCGTAAAAGAAGACACTCAACACTAGCGAATCAAACAATTGCATTCTCCTTACCAAATCATCTGCAAACAAACTCTTTCCCGAAACAGGAAGCCCAGGTACACAAACACTTTCACCTCCTGTACCGCTTTTCCCTTCCACTTCCACTCCCCTCCCTTATCTCTCTAACTTCATTTCCTGAAAACCATAACCATCAACTTATCCGCATTTAACTCTAACCTATTTTTCTCCAAGTATCTTCTCAACCTTTTCATCATTTCGTTTAAAGTCTCTTCGCTCTTTGCTAGCAGCACTATGTCATCTACATTTTCGATTTTCCATATCCTTACCCCTTCTATCCTAACTTCTCCCACCGCTCCGGTCGCTAGCTTACTTTCCATATCTGCGATTAAAATTGCAAACAGCGTTGGGTTAAGCGGGCACCCCTGCCTCAACCTCCTATCTGTCCAGAAACTTTAGAGATCCCCTTCCCTCCTCTCACCGTATCTTTCATCTCCTCATATACCTCTCTCACTCTCTCGAGTAGGCCTCTCTCCACTCTCCTCTCTTCCATTGCCTCCCACAACCTCCGCCTATCCACCGAAGGGAACGCGCCTTTTAGATCTACAAAAAAACGCGTATACTTTGGCACCTTTTTGACTAGTTATCTATCCACCACATGCTGCAGAACGTAAATATTACCAATGGTACTCCTTCCCTCCCTAAAGCCCGTCTGCGTCTCCGGCCGTATGCCTTTCCCCTCATCATCCTTCCGCAGACCATCATTGGTGGAATTTCTCTATAATTTTCCCGCCTGTCCCTATCCCCTTATTTACACAGTGGTAAGATCGACTCCTCCCTCCACTCTCTTAGGAATCCCTTTCCCCTTTATACTTTTTTTACTGTCCCCTTTAGCCTCTCCCTTACATCTTGTGTGCCAAAAATCCATGCTTCGTTCTCTACACAATCTAGCCCTGCTTCCTTAGACCTTTTCAACTGCCTTATCTGCTTCTCTATCTCTTCGTCATTCAGATCCTCTCCACATACATCCCTCGTTCTTCTAATCTCCTCCTCTCTCTTCCGTGTGCCTGATCCATGAAATGAATCCTTAAAAAATTCCCTCCATTCCTCACTCCCTATCTTCTCACTTATCCCCGACTTACCACCCTTGCCCACAATGAACAACCAAACTCCTGACCACAAAACTACCCCGCTCCTCGCCAACCTAACCTCACTTTTCCTGATTAGCCAAATTCCGCCCCACAACAACAATGAAAATTAGTTTTTAACTCCCCAATTCTACTTTTCACACTCTACTCACCAACATGCCAACATTCTATACATAAATTTAATAATCAAATTTATAACTTGGTCATTTAGAGGTTGATTTTTCCCCCTAAGTTTCCACAAATGATGTGGCCAGTGAGGTTTAACGATAGAAAATTATGATCATATATTTTTTATTAATTTTTTGAACAAATTATATAAACAAATATCTGGGGTAGATGCCACTGATGTGATTGTTTGGTAATTGTTGATTCTTTCCATTTTCTTAATGTAGTATTCCTAGGAATTTTTAAAAACGGAATAATTTGCTTATAAAATTATTTTCGACCTTTAAATTCTCAGGTTTTACATTTTGTTGTAAAATTTGTTTATAATATTAATAAAAAATATTCGATGATAATTTCCCATCATTAAACATCATGGGAGAAATAATTTGAGGAAAAATAGGAGAAAACCCGATTTCTTTCTGCATCTTAAATATCCAAAATGAGCAATTGTTTATACAATTTGTTTATAAAAGTAATAAAAAGTATCAAGTAAAAAATTTTTATGATCGTCTATTATTTTTACGACGAAAGCAAGTAGTTTTAATGCAAAAATTTACATTCCAAACGAAGAATCCATAGTGTAGACTATTTGTTAACTTTATTTGTTTATAACGATTAACTTAACAATGTCATGATTTATTTTGCTTTCAAGTACCCCGTGCATAAAGTCTGACAATGCTGACGGTAGAAAATCACTTTTTAAAGAAGAAAAACGAAAAAATCGACTTTTCACCACTCTTTGCATTAACATAAAAGTTTAAATAAAAAAATAAAAAATCAGGCCACATTAATCTTTTTAAAATTAAATGCTAAATTTCAGAAAAAAATTTCTCTTCGTTAAGAATTGCCAGATACAAGTTATTTTGAACCTCCTTCTTTGATTTCATCCCACTGTGGGACAGATGAAAGGACTTGTCTGTCCAAAACAATAAGGGTTTCTGCTCGGGGTTACGAAATCCTAAAAATGCAAGAATTTGTAGAAACAGTAATTGAAATCTTATTTTCAGTTTAAGCTTTTAAAATTTAAAAAGTCATCACGGGTTCCTTAAATGTTAAATTTGTTGTCATATCTTGAGAACCCGTAATGATTTTTTTAAATTTTATTAGCTCAAATAATTAAAGATAAGATTTTAAATATTATTTTCTCTCAATTAAGATTTTCTTCTACAAATTCCCTTTTTTATTTTTTTGTCAGTTTTCCAAGACTTTGAAGGAACTCCAGAGGTTTTCAAAGGATTAAAGAGTCTGTTTAAAGCAAAATTTATTTGAAATTTGAAATTTTTAATTTTTAAGTTATTTTTAGTTTTATAAAAAATGTTATGTTAAAGGAACGACATCTTGAATTAAAAAAAAATTTTTCTAAGTCTATGACAATGCAAACACTCTTGCATAATCTGTCAAAGAGAAATATTATCAGAATTCTATTAGCCCTTTTATTTCATTTTTCAAGTTTGATTCTCGACATTTTTGGCTCATTAATTTTATTTTTATTTTTTTATTTTTTTGCGACAAATTCAAGTTAGCATGAACAATTTTTTTTTTATTAGGTTAGATTGTGCGATATCACATTTTTCATGACAAATAAGCTTATAGCTGTGTAAATTTTATGTTTATCTGCACATGAGCCTAAATAAACTTTGGAGAATTTAGCAATTGCTTATAATTTTATATATCTTAACTAATAAGGAATTGCAAAATATCACTTAAGTAAATAGAAATAATTAATTGCAATTAAAACATAATTTTGAAAGAGAAAATAGTTACACTGATATTTGTAAATTTATAAATCTAAAAATTATTCTACAAATTATATTCAGTACTCTTTGATGAGTAGAAAGGTTGAACTAAAACCAAATTATGGAATAATTAAATAGAGATTAATTTTTTTATCTTTAGGAAAATGATGAATGGATTTTTTTTCCATGAAGTTGGCAATTTTTTACTTTGATGACGTTTCCGAAGTTTTTAATAAATAATTAGAAACCTTATTCAAAACCTTTTCTACAGTCTCATCCTGATGAAAAGGTATTGGTTTTATGTAAAATTTCATTTTGTAGGTTTTCATCAAATCTCCACGTTTTGAAAGCTTCTGAGTCAGAAAAAATGATTTTAAAAAAGGTGTCTGTCTGTCTGTCTGTCTGTCTGTAGGCCGTAGTCTGTAGACACGATAACTTTCGAAAGATTGGTCAGATTTGATTCTGATTTGGCACACTTTTTTAGGGCCTAAAAAGAAAGAAAAAGTTCGTAAACCAGCTATTTTGGATCAAAATTAAAAAAGTGAGCATATTCCAACTAAAAAAAGTGCAAACATAAATAAAATTATTAAATTTTTAGTTTAAAATACAATTTTTGAAAAAACGACTTTTTTTAGAAAATTTTGAATCCTTAACTGAATACAAGAATTTTCAATAAGAAACTTAATTTTCAATAAAGAAAGATGATTTTTATATTTTTTTTTTGTTAAAAATTTTTGTATTAAATTTTTTTATTGATAAAATAAATTTTCTGCCAACATTATTCTTCTACCAAAAAAGACAAATACATTTTTAGTTAAAAGAAATTAATTATTAATTAATATTTAGAAATTAAAAAAAAAATAATTACAAATATAAATAAATATTTTTTTAGAAGAAATTTATTTTAAACTAAGAAAATTAATTTTCCACCAACATTATTTTTCTATCAAAAAAGGCCAATAGATTTTTAGTTGAAAGAATTTAATTTTAAAATAGATAAAGAACAAATTAAAAAAAAAATTGAACAATTTTTTAACCTTTGGTTGCAGATTTTAATATTTTCTTCAACATTCATTTTATTTTTGGTTGAATTTTTATTTCTTTATTTTTTGGTATTTTGTTAAAAATTTCTTTTTTCTAATTTAAAAAATCTTTTATTAAAATTTTAGCTATTACAAGTTTCGTTGAAAATTAATTTTTATTATTAAAAAATCAAAGAATTGGACTTTTCTGTTGAAACGTTGCCTTTTGGTTTTATTAGAAATTAATTTATTCAACTAAAAATTTAAAGTTTCCATTTTTAGTTGAAAAGTTATCTTTTTTAGTTAAAAATTCAAATATTTATTTAAAAATTCATCTTTTCCAGTTATAAAATCAATTTTTTTTTTGAAAATTCAACTATTTCATTGAAAATTTGATTATTTTATTCAAAATATAAATCTTTCATTAAAAATTTAATTTTTTTGTTAGAAATTTGGTTTCTTTTTGGAAAATTATTTTTTTGATTCAAAAAAATCCTTTGTAGGTCGAAAATTTAATTATTTGTTAAAAAATTGAACTATTTTTGTAGGAAATTGAATAACTTATTTCTATATTTAACTAATTTGTTGAAAATTCATTTTTTTTTCTTTCGAAAAATAATTTTTTTTCAGCAAAAAATTTTAATTTTCATGCAATTTGTTGAAATTTTTTTCAAAAAATTATCTTGGGTGTAAAATTAATCTCCTTCCTTGGAAATTCATTTTTTTCGTTTGTAAAAAATCGTCTTTTAGTAGAAAATCAATCTTCTTGGTTGAAAATTTAGATATTTTATTTATTTATTATTATTATTATTATTATTATTTATCTTTTTCGTTCGAAAATTCCACCATTTTCAACGATATTCAATTAAAAAGATTCATTAAAAAAAATGATTTACAAAATTTTATTAAGATTTCTATGAAACTTGAAAAGCGATTTTTATTTTAGAAAACTAATTTTAAGAGAATATTAATTATTATTTTTAAAAAAATTCCAAAATCTTAAACAAAAATTTGAAACTTTTAAGGAATTTTTTTTTTATTTTGCAGGATTGATTAACGGGTTTATGAAAAATCCAAAGTAGAAAATCTATGAATTTTGATAAAAATTCGTTTGTTAAAAATTCATAATTTTTACTCGAAATAAACTTGTTGAAAATTCGCTCTTTAAACTAAAAATTTAATGATTTAATTTTTGATTGAAAATATTTTTTTTTAGTGGAAAAGTTGACCATTTTTTAAAAAATGGTCTTTTAGTAGAAAATGAATCTTCTTGGTTGAAAATTTAGATATTTTATTTTTTATTATTTTTTATTCTTATTTATCTTTTTCTTTTGCGTCGATAATACAGAATCCTATGTAACAGGTTGTGACTATAGCGAAACTCCCCCCCCTCCCAGCCCTGGACGCTAAGTAGAATAAAACTAAATAAATAATAATCCAGAAATAAAAAATAAAATGTATTATAGTTAAACATTGTTTTAAATCAATAATAATGCATATTTATGTGCAATAATGCAATAATAATGCATTTTAATTACAAAAAAAATGAAAGTAGTATGGCTGAGCAGGATAGCTTGCCTCAGCCGGTTGACCCCCACTCTTCGTTTTTTCCATCGTACACTGATCTGCTTGACTGGAATTCACAGTTTACTCGCGCGCCACGTCGGTAACCAGCAAGATGAAAATCTCTGGAATTTGTATCTTCAGTTTCTTTTATTTTTTAACAACTTTCGGGTAAGTAAAAAATTGGATTAAAAAAAAAAATAATAATCGAAAGAGAAGTTTTTATTGTTCTTCTTGTAAATTATTTTTAATTTATACATTTTTTGAAATATTGAGGTAGTACTAAATTAAATTTAAGGTTTAGATCATTATCAAAATTATTGGAATAAGAGGTGCTTTTAGTTTTTAAATTAATCATCTCTTTTTAACATTTAAATAAAATATTTTTGTAGCAATTAGATTCGGAAAGATTGTTTAAACTGTTTGTACAATTTTTAACTCAAACTACTGCGCATTATTAAAATTTTTTATCTTATCAGCAATCTAGATTTAAGAAAAGAAATTATGTTCTGTATAAATACGTACGATTCGTGTGGCTGGAATAAACACAACCTTGGCTTGGATTGTGACCTTGTGCAGGATTTCGGCGATTCCCGACTCACCACATGACCTGCTAAGGTTACCCCCACCATGGCATCCAGCGCGTTACCCCTAGCTTGCTTTTCCTCGCATGGGATGGACTATTTTTTTTATTGAAAATTTACCCTTTTATTGAAAATTTATATTTCCGAGAAAAAAATTAGAATTTTGGTATAAACGCCGTCATTAGCCTTAAAAGTATTTAAAAACAAATTTAATCAGTTTTAAAAAATTGTAGAAAAAATAATCTGGAAGATTTTCAAGCATTTAAATTTTTTTTCAGTTTTTATTAAAAATGGTGGGAAAAAGTCAAAAGTGGAAAAGATTCCAAATAATTAAAAATAAAATTATGTTCGAAAATGAAAATAAGAAATTTTTTTTTACTTTAGAAAATTAATTTTAAGAGAAAATTTATGAAGATTTCAAAATATTTCCAAAATCTTAAACAAAAATGAGAAACATTTCAGGTATTTTTTTATTTTTCAGGATTGATTAAGAGTTTCATGAAAAATTGAAATAAATTTATGAGATATTTAGAAAAAAAAAAAAAATTAAAATTTGAAAAGATTTCAACCAAATTTGAACGAAAATGTATAGTTTCGAATATTTTAAAACAAAATTTTGAAGC